>JAHLJT010009419.1:69069398-69119084 GCA_031308135.1 Acheta domesticus | reverse complement strand
TTTCTTGTGAGGAAATAGAGCAAGTTTTCCTACGGGGGGTGGAAGAAGCAAACTATTTCCATTTTCAAAAAAACTCATCAGTCATCACAACATACATTTTATATCGATGTTTTAAAATGTCAATCTAATGTACTTTTTGTCAAAATTTAATTTTATACATGTAAAAATATATACATGCTCATTCATTTTTCTTCTTGCCTATTATCTTGGAAGGGGTAATCATGCTCTCTTTACGCCCATACTTTACGAGAGAAGCTTAGCTTCAATCGTAGAGGGAGCGGGAGGGTTCATTATATCTTGCAGCTGTAACTTTATAAAATGTCCTGTAATTTATGCATTGAAAGTGCATTTAATTCTCTCTACACTTAATTGAATGGATAGCCAAGGACATATGACTTTTTACGATATTTAAGAAACATGCGGCACAAAGCATGTAAGTATAGCCTATATCTAAGTATACTATTACTTGGATAGAGAATCACAGCAGAGATTTATGACGAAAAAATAAAATTTGTGGCTGGGGATAGATTAATGCAACTCACATTACAATTGTGCATAACTCGCGAACGAGTTGTCCTAATCCGCTAAAACCACATTCTCGTGCTCTTTAGTAGACGCGAGTTGTGTGAGGACATGAATTTTGGTGGCCAGGTGGGAGACAAGCAGGCGAGAGGTGGGGTGCCATGTAGGACCTGAGTTATGATTTTTAAGAGGTATTCCACTAAATGAGACCTTTTAGAACTGTCTTTTACATTTATCAAGATTTAGTACTACTGGGGGCCTACTTCGTCAGCATGGGAGGTCAGATATGAGCAACTAAAAATCCATGTAAAATGAAATTGACAGAATAGAGAGAGAAATAACATTCAGCGATAAAATTAAAGTGACTATTTGATTTTCTGCGAAATTAATCTCAAAGCTCAGCAATATTAGGATGTTCACTCACGCACAATGCTGGGTGTACAATATAATGCGTTGTTTAGCTGCTGGCCATTCGAAGTTCAGATCCAGAACGAAGCTATTTTCACTTTCCCGTATACGTACGTATATACGGAGTAATATCCGTAGTATAGGGAAAGTTATGTAATGCTGTGCGAAAAAATGGCAAATTTTCGGCAGAAAAAAAATTCATTGCCGGGCCATAACGAAAAAGTGAATAAATCCAGTTAAATTAAGGGAAAATTCCCCTAACACGTGGGGTAGCTAGAAAACTCTGAATTTTTGAAAATTCGGTAAGTCTGAATTTTATTCGTCGTCTTCCTCCAACTACAAAATTGCAGATAGATATTTTTCCTTCAAATAAAATTTGTTAGTGAGTTCTTTCATTAAGGTCATGTACATTTTTTGAAAATTTTGTGAAAAAAGAGCTTCAAATTTGGTATTTTTAGTTGCGCTTAAACGCCATTTTCTTAAAACAGCTACAAATTTCTAAAAGAAAATTGCTATTTAGGACGAGGTTTTTGTGTTGTTTAATATTCTAAAATTAATTTTTCCGTTTCACCACTAGGAAACAGAAAAATTAAGAAAATGTTAAAAAAGAATGCACTTTGGGCGCCGATAGATGGCAGCTGGTAAGAATATGTGACAATTCCAAATAAATAGCCCAGACCCAAGGGAATAAAAAACGAATACGGGAAAGTCTGTGCCATTCTGTAGCACCACTAGTTACTTTTAAAAGAATGATTAACAAAGCAGAATATTGACATCGGTACAACTAGTATTTCTATAAGCAGTGCTGTAATCAGAATAAAATTTAGGGGCAACTCCACCATTGAACTCATGGCATACGAACAACTCCAATCGGATTTCCCGATGTTTCATACGATACTGCTTCGTACAATTTGACTGAGTCAATTCGGCATGCCGAAAAAGTTCAGTTCAATAGTACCAGTCCCTGCAGGGATTCTGGATTAATTTATCATTCCATTCTACTTATCACTGAAGGTCTGTGTAATGTTTTACTTTATCGTATCTCTTATCGCTTCCTTTATCTTTTGTAATTCTACAGGTAAAGACTATTTTTCGACAGAAATACTTGTTAAACTAGTGGTGCTACAGTATGCAGACTTTCCCGTATTAGTTTTCTATTTCCTTTAGTCTCGGCTTGCTTTTCAGACTTGCAAAATACTCTTGCCACCTGCTATCTATCGCTGCCCAAAGTACATTTTTTGGACATTTAAAAAATGCTTCGGTTTCCTACTAGTAGAACGGAAATATTACTTAAAGATGTTACAGAACAGTAAAACCTCGTCCTAAATGGCAATTTTCATTGAAATATTTGGAGCCGTTTCAAGAAAATGGCGTTTTAAGCGTTACTGTGAATTCGAAATTTGAAACTCTCTTTCACAAAATATTTTTTACTTTTCGAAAAACTTCATTAGAAGTCATTGGAAGCAATTAAAGTCATGAATACAACAGTGTTTACAAATTGCTGGAAATGTTCATATTAAAGGCGTGAGAAATCTTTCAAAAAAATTTCCCACTTTATTCTCTTAATTTGCTACGTTGTACAAGGCCCATTGAACAAATATAAAAGGAAGACTTGTCAGTTTTAGAAAGAGATTTTGTGTTCTAGTATTTTGCTGGACTGAGATGGACTGAATGGGCTGAAAAATGTTGACCGTTATTAACAAAGAGAATAGTTAAGCTGGTATAACCCGTTCTGAGAACAGCTAGTGTGAAAATTTTACAATTGAGTAGTTGAAATATATTTTCAGAACTAATGCTTAGAAACTATTACTTGCCTTCATTGTTACTTTCCCGTATACGTACGTATACACGGAGTGATATACGTAGTATAGGGAAAGTTATGTAATGCTGCGCGAAAAAATGGCCAATTTTCGGCGGAAAAAAATTAATTGCCGGGCCGTGAAAACGAAGAAGTGGATAAAACCAGTTACTAAATTAAGAAAAAAATCTCCTAACACGTGGTGTAGCCAGAAACCCTGTTTTCTAGGTTCTTGATACGGAAAACCCAATTGAAAGGAAAACGTCCGTCTGTCCGTCCGTCTGTGAACACTGCTAGCGCCTAAACCATACGTACGATTTCTTCCAAAATGGATATTGCCCGGTCGATCTGATTCTAGTCGAAGCTTTGAGATTTTGAAAAAGATTCTTTAGAATTTGGGGGTACTTTATATGAAGCCCCCCGGGGATTTTCAAAATTTTCTCGAAAACGGCTCCAAATTTTTTCTTTAAATTTCTTGTATGAATAGAGTAAAATATACTTATTTACACGGTATAGGTCCTATTTTCACGGATAACTCTGAATTTTTGAAAATTGCAAAAGTTACGGCGTCTTTCTGGAACTACAAAATTGAAAATAGAGATTTTTCCTTCAAATACAATTTTTTCTTCATAGTGAGTTCTTTCTTTTCTATTTTTCACGCAGTATTGCGTGCGCGCAAAATTGCGCATTTTCAGAAACGCTCAAACGCCATTTTCTCAAAAATGATTTCAAATTTTTTGTTCAAATTTGTCGAATGGATAGTGCTAATTACATTCTTTAATGTGGCGTATAGTTAATTTGGGGGTAATTTTTTATTTTTTTAAAAATTACAAACATTTAATTTTTTTAAAGTTCTTTCATACGGTTAAAATACACATTTCCAGCAATTTGTAAACAATATTCAATTTGTAGTGTAAGTGCTTCAAATGACTTTAAATGAAGTTTTTCGAAAACTCGAAAAATTTCTGTAAAAAGAGCTTCAAATTTCGCATTTACAGTAGCGCTAAACGCCATTTTCTTGAAAACGGCTCCAAATTTTTCAACGAAAATTGCCACTTAGGGCAAGTTTTAACTTTTTTCATATTTTTTGTATATTAGTTTTGTTCTACTATTGGGAAACCGAAAAATTAATAAAATGTCAAAAAAAAATGAAGTTTGGGCGGCGATAGATGGCAATTGTCAAAAGTATTCGCAAGTCCGAATAGCTAGTCGAGACCAAATGAAACAGAAAACTAATACGGGAAAGTCTGTGCCATTCTGTAGCACCACTAATATAGGTCTTGCAGTGAAGTGAAGTGAAGTGCAGTGAAGTGCAGTGTGGTCCCAATTGTACAAACATTCAGTGCGGAGTTAGATTATAGAAGTTTTATAAAGCATTGAAGGCTTTCACGGCCGGAGTCAATATTCTTGATGTCTTCCGGGCTGATGGGCCGTGGTCCAATTGGCTTGGAACTGCCAAACGTTTCGCCCACGATTGCGGTGGGCATCTTCAGTGGCGAGGTCTCGGGCGAAGTGTCCGGGACAGCGGCTTACTGGCGAATGACGTCGTGCTGGTCTCGTCCGCGGTATTAATAGGCCGCGGGTGGTGGTAGCGGAGGGGGTGGTTTCGCGCGCTGGCTTCTGATTGGCTGTCGCTTCGCGGGCTGGCTTGCGATTGGGCATCGACTGAGATGGGAGTGGCGCTGGGAATTTTGTTACTGTAAGGTTTTGTCTTGGTGTTACGGAGTACGGGATGCCAAACGGAACTGATTTTGACTCCTTCTTCTTTCCTGTTGAAATTGTTCGGATGTTTGAAAATTTCTATGGCTTCCCGTTGTAAGCGGGCGTGGTAGTGGTTGTTGTGGATAAAATCTCGGTGTTGTCGAATAAGATGTCATGTTCTTTTCCCGAAAGAGCATGTTCAGCGACCGCGGATCTTTCGGTGTAGCCGAAGCGGCAGTTTCGTTTATGTTCTGTAAGGCGAGTGTTGACGGAGCGTTGCGTTGTGCCTATGTAGACGGAACCACAGGAACAGGGAATTCTGTAAACACCTGCTGAACTTAATGGGTTTCTCCGGTCCTTTGCTGAACGAAACATGTTGCGGAGCTGTGTGGTAGGCGTGAACATTGTTTTGATTTTGTATTGCTTCAGGATCCTGCCGATGCGGTCAGTGACGTTTTTGAGATATGGCAGTGAAATGGTGTTGGTTTCCTCTTCCTCAGAACGGCTGCGTGCGCTCTTGTTAGGGTGTAGTGCTCTCTTTACTTCTGGGGATGAGTAACCGTTGGCTCGAAGTACATTTTCCAGATGACCGAGTTCTTGGTGCACGTTGCTTTCTTCGCAAATGCGTGTGGCGCGGTGGACAAGTGTCTTCATCATTGCCCTCTTCTGGCTTGGGTGGTGGTTCGACATTTTATTCAGATATCGGTCCGTGTGGGTGGCCTTCCGGAAAACTTTATGGCCCAGGGATCCGTCTTCCCTCTTGTTGACAAGTACATCAAGAAAAGGTAGTTGTCCATTTTGCTCTCTTTCAAAAACAGTGTGGAAAAACTGCAGACTCTGACAACACAACCTGGCGATCTACTCGTTAGCTTCGATGTGGTATCGCTTTTCACCATGGTTCCGGTCTCTGATACATTAGCGTTGCTGCGAAAGCTTTTCCCAGATGACATCACGGGGCTTTTTCACCATGTGCTCACTACGACCTATTTTGTGTGGAATGCGGAGTTTTACGAACAGGAAGATGGAGTAGCCATGGGAAACCCGCTGAGTCCGATTGTGGCCAACCTATACATGGAAAACTTCGAGGCTATTGCGCTAAACACCGCGCCGCGCAAACCCAAGTGTTGGTTGCGCTACGTAGATGACACCTTCATCATTTGGAGTCACGGGGAAGAAACATTAGAGGAATTTCAACAACACCTGAATAGCATTCACCCCCGTATTCAATTTACTGTTGACTCCGTAACACCAAGACAAAACCTTACAGTAACAAAATTCCCAGCGCCACTCCCATCACAGTCGATGCCCAATCGCAAGCCAGCCCGCGAAGCGACAGCCAATCAGAAGCCAGCGCGCGAAACCACCCCCTCCGCTACCACCACCCGCGGCCTATTAATACCGCGGACGAGACCAGCACGACGTCATTCGCCAGTAAGCCGCTGTCCCGGACACTTCGCCCGAGACCTCGCCACTGAAGATGCCCACCGCAGTCGTGGGCGAAACGTTTGGCAGTTCCAAGCCAATTGGACCACGGCCCATCAGCCCGGAAGACATCAAGAATATAGAAGTTTTGTTATCTTAACGTAATTTAATGTTTAATGAATCAGTTTTTATATTATTATTATTATTATTATTATTATTATTTTACCATTATTACTTTCCCGTATACGTACGCATATACGAAGTAATATAGGGATAGTTATGTAATGCTGCGGAAAATCGATTTCGAGATTTTAACGGAAATACACATTTTGGGGTCCCCTGATACCGAAAAAGTGTTTTTTTTTTAACGTCCGTCTCTCCGCCAGTCTGTGAACACCACTAGCGGCTAAACCATTTGTGCGATTTCTTCAAAAATGGATATTCCCCGGTCATCGTCGAGGCGCTGCGATTTTGAAAAAAAATTCTTCAAAATCTGGGGGTACTTTACATGAAGCCCCCCGGACATTTTCAAAATTTTCTCAAAAATGGCACCAATTTTTTTCTTTAAATTTCTTTTAAGGATAAAGTAAAATAAACTTATAAAGGTGGCATATGTCTCATTTTCACGATTAACTCTGAATTTGCGAAAATTTCAAAAGTTTGAATTTTTTTCGCCGTCTTCCTACAAGTACAAAAATGACGATAGAGATTTTTCTTCCAAATAAAATTTGTCTTCAAAGTGAGTTCTATCATTAAGGTCATATACATTTGTTTGAAAATTTTAGTACATTTCGCGCAATATTGCTTGCAATATTTGCAATTTTAACAAATTACAAAAACAAGACTTTCTCAAAAACCGCTCCTAACTTTTTTCTTTAAACTTTTGGTAGGGATAGTGATAAATGTACTCCATGAAATGACATAAACTTGATATTGCTCTATCTTTTTGTTTGTTTTTTTAAATTACAATAATACAATTTTTTGACATGTCTCCCACGTCGGTAATATTTAGAATAATGGCGATTTGTTCACATTATCATATTTACGAGTACATGTAAAGTTTCTCGTGCAGTAATAACAGCTTTCTGTGAAAACTAGCTCAAAATTCCGCATTTTCAGAATTGCCCAAACGCCATTTTCTCATAAATGGCTCCAAATTTTTTCTTCAAACTTTTGGAACCGATATTGCTAATTGCACTCTTTTATATGCCGTAAAGTTCAACTTGGGATATCGTTTTGTTTTTGCAAAAATTACATAAATGTAATTTTTTTTAAAGATCTCTCACACCTTTAGTATGCACATTTTCAGCAATTTGTAAACACTATTGTATTTCTGAGTGTGCTTTAAATGGCTCCAAATTTTTCAAAGAAAAATGCCATTTAGAACGAGGGTTTACTGTTCTTTAATATTTCAAAATTAATATTTTTGTTCTACCATCAGGAAAACGAAAAATTATGAAAATGTCCAAAAACTTACTTTGGGAAGCGGTAGATGGCAGCTGGCACGAGTATGTGGCAAGTCCGAATAGCTAGCCAAGACCAAAGGAAATATAAAACTAAAACGGGAAAGTCTATGCCATTCTGTAGCACCACTAGTCATAATTATACTTTATTGAAGCCAACAAATGGCCCGTCACAGGGGCCAGAAGCTTAAAAATATTCAGCAGGGAAGGAAATGCAAAAGTAAAGGGTTTTTAAGTACTCGATAAACTGGGCCCACTGTGTTCGATTGCAATTGTATGAAAATATAACATTAAAATAAATGGATAGAATATGCACACAAAGAAATGTTATATTTTCGTCGATTATAATTCTGGTTTCTTGGCAACAATTTTCATTCTGCCAATAGTATTGTCACATAATTGTCTTCATTGTTATCAATGGATTTCAATTTGGTATTTGTTTCTTCAGGAATGCTCAATTTATTTAATTTATTTTTAAACGCAATATATCGTGACTTGAGGTTGGTTCTCGCTCATTGATGTGCTACTCAATTAACAAACATTGTATAGCGACTGAGATGCATTAATATGTATTACACGGTTGACATTACTTCACTTGAATTTCAGAAATTTGCAGGAAAATACTCTGCACATATTTGTTAAATATTTAAACAAAATCCAAATATACACTACAAACCCATGACTACACAGTTTAATAATTGTATTTATCAATCACCTGTTTCCTCATGATCAAATATTTTGTACAATTTGCTACCAAAATGTATATTCATAAACGATATTCGTAAAGCATTACTCTCTGCTCAAGAAACGTTTGATAATTTCCATTTACGAAGTATGTAGGTTTAGAGTTTCTTTTCGATTATGAGTATGTCTTATGTTCTCACTGCCGACATTGAGAGCAATTAATGAGATCAACAGGATTCCCAAAAGGTAATTTATGTTTTAACAAAATGACGAAAATCGAACAGTATGGTATCAGCAGATAAATACTCGGAAATTATCAAAAATAACTGAAGAATTTTAAGGCGATTTTATAAATGTTCTTCTGAAAAAAAATCAAACTCCCTGTTACATTCATAACATGTATTTATTTTGACTACACAATGTCCTTATCGCGGGATCAACTTAAATTGTTATTGGCTATCAAACAGTTGAGGGAATTTTCCTCTGGAAATCCAATTTCCTTTTTAAGGAAGTGGCCCGTACTTCACAAAAACATAACAAAAATAATTTGAGATTTTTTTGGGCAATTTTTATAATATGTTGCCATCCCGAGGGCAGAATTCAATGAAATGTGCGGCAGATCACCACCCTTTGCCGCGAATCCAAGGCCGTTCCCTCAAGACACCTGCCGAGGCAGTCGCGAAGTGTTCTTGTGCGCCACAAATTGTGTTTTGTGAAGTTTTATAAGTGTGTTCATGGTGCTAAGCGTGTGTTTTTTACAGGGGCTAAGCGTGTATTAATTGCAGGTGTTAAGTGTGTGTAAATTGCAGCTTCTAAGCGTGTGTTAATTGCAGCTTCTAAGCGTGTGTTATATGCAGGGGCCAAGCGTGTGTTATTTACAGGTTTTAAGCGTGTGTTATTTGCAGGGGCTAAGCGTGTGTTATATGCAGGTGTTAAGCGTGTGTTAATTGCAGCTTCTAAGCGTGTGTTAATTGCAGCTTCTAAGCGTGTGATATATGCAGGAGTCAAGCGTGTGTTATTTACAGGTGATAAACGTGTGTTATTTGCAGGGGCTAAACGTGTGATATATGCTGGTACTACGCCTGTGAAATGAAAATTTATTATTCAAAGGAAGATACATATTTTGGTTTCAACAGTTCTCACAGCGACACCGCCTTGTCGGCAGGACTTCCAAGGTCAGCCATTTGATTTCAAATAATTCCCACTGGAATTCTGTGTTTAATAGCTGAAAAGATTTTCGTAATTTTAGACATGTAATATTACTTTATCGCTTGCATTACTCAAAGATTGCTGGGTACATGTTTTCGCCAACGTGAATTAATAATACTAATGAATTAATATTTACGAAACTACTTGATATTTACAGAAAGAGAGTGGGGTTTTATTTAATTTACTTACATCCTCAGGTACTTTGTACATCGTTTATTAATGATATTAACTCCAATTTTTGTAATTCATGTGAAACTGTATTTAATTTTAAAATCCTGGGGGTAGTTATGTGCTAATTTTTTTGGTTATTCATTTTTGTGTTTACGTAATTTTATGCAAAACAGACTTCGATATTTGCGAGTTTATTGCAAGTTACAAAATGCATGGTCCTTGTATCTTCTCATTCTACCTCCTCCCCCTAATGAGAATTAGAAATCATAATGAGTATTTGTAGATTTAAAGAAAATACTCGTAGTCCAATATCCTTAACACATTGCACAACCGAAAAATATACCATACATTTTTCTCTCTTTCAGATCGTTCCAGGATTTATAATGAATAAATATAAAAAATAGTTTGGGTTGAGCGTACGTGAAGTGGTAAGTAATAACTGAGTGGGGTGCCGGTCCCTTAGCTTCGAATGGGACAAGTACGTAATTGACAATTGAACAAAATAATCACGCGAGATCAAAGTGTATATGACAAGCAGCTCCTAGATTCCCTACCAATTGGTACATACAGTTATTTTCATTGCATTTTCTCTAAAGTGAGTCATTGGCGTTCTCGCTTCCAGGAGCGACGGTGCCCTTCGCAGACGTACGCGTCTGGGCTGCGTGCCTGGCGCTGCGTATGTGTTGATGGTCGCCGAGCCCTCCCGACTGCCCTACGGTGTCACAGGGTAGACGCAATCACCCGAAGCAAAGAAGTCGGTTTGCGTAAGCGGGGAGGGCACAGCTCTCCGTAGGGCAGTCACATCACCCCACTCAGTACAAAATGGCGTTCACATTGTGCACGTTTTATTCTTTGTTGAGTGTTGATATGTTTTGCTGCATTATTTTGTTTCGTCTCGGTTCCCCTTTAGGCAGGTTTCCTTTTCAAGTGTTTTCTTGCAGGATTGGTACTATAAGGTACCACAGCTTCAGCAAGGAGTTGTGATATACTGTTAACAATGTACATAAATATCGAGTATATTGACAGGTTCTTGCGGATTAGAATATAAAGGATACAATGAGCAAACCACAAGGGCACACTCTTAAATACACAGTGGTAAAATAGGGGGGGGAGGATTTAAGAATTTATGTGTCAAGAAAGAAGTTCTAAGAAGACAGAAAGAAGTTCTAAGATCATCTTTACCGGCGCACCTAAAAGTGAGTATGCGTTTTTAAACATTACATGATGTAGTACGAACATTAACAATGTCAAACTTCTTTCGCAGAGTACCCGTAGTGGATGCAAAGGAACATAAGATGAAATCTGAAAAAACGACGAGTGATGCATCTCTGCAGGCGGCCCTCTCTCAACAAGTGCGCCTCTGATAACAGAAATTCGTCGCCATCAGGCAGTAAGTCTGCGAAGGTACTTACACATGCGGACATAAGACAGTAAGTCAATATTCAATACCACTTCAAATTTTTCCTCTTCCCTCTTCTTCTCTTATTCCTTCGCTTTTCTTTCCTTTCGTTTCTCTCTTCTCTCCTTTGTTTCTTTATTTCTTTTTTTATTTTCTCCCTTCTCTCTAGCCTTTCTTTCCTTTTCTATTTTCTTTCTTCTTTCTCTCCATTATATTTTCCCTCTAATCTTCTCTCTTCCCTCTTCTCTTGTCTCTCTACCTTTTTTGTCCTCTTCACATTTCTTTCTTCACCGTTCGCTGTTGTATTTTCCCTTTCTTAATTTTTCTCTTATTTCCCCTATTCTCTAAATTACCCTTTTGTTTCTTCTCTCAATCATCACATCTCCCGTCTTATATTTCCTCTTTTCCGTGGGCCTCTTATTTTCACACTGTTATATTATTTATCTATTCCTTTTTCTTCTCTTTTTTTCCTTTCTCATTTCGTATCTTATCTTTGCTTCTTTTTCTCTTCTCTAGTCTGGTCTTTTAGTTTGTCGTGTAATGACTCGTATTTTATTTTGCCTTTCAATGTTGTTTCGTGTCTGATCGTGTGCTCTCTTCTCTTTGTTTGACTCGCGTCCTCTGTTGCGTTATGTCTCGTCGTGACTAATTGTATCTAGTACGGTGGTGTCATGTAATGTCTTGTCTGGTTTGATCTGGTCTCATTTCGTCTTGTTTCCTCGGGTTTGGTCTGGTCTGTTTGGCTTGGTTTGGTTTTGCCTGGTCTGGCTTGGTTTGGTTTGGTCTGGTCTGGCTTGGCTTGGTTTGGTCTGGCTGGGCTTAGTCTAGTTTGGCTTGGTTTGGTTTGGTCTGGTCTGGCTTGGCTTGGTTTGGTCTGGCTGGGTTTAGTCTGGTTTGGCTTGATTTGGTTTGGTCTGGTCTAGTTTGAGTTGGTCTGGTCTAGTTTGATTTGGACTGTTCTTGTCTCGTTTGGTTTGGTCTGGTTTGGTTTGGTCTAGTTTGGTTTCATTTCGGTCGGTTTCATTTCATCTTGTTTTATATTATCAAATTTATTTCTTTTTTCTTTTTCTCTTTTTTGTTTTCTTTCTTTTTCTCTATTTCTTTCATCTCTGTCATTCTTGTCTTTACCCCTTTCTTCACTGTCCATTACTTTTTTATCGTAGAGGAAATATTATTTTTTCCTACGTGGTTTTATTGATTTCCTTTACTTCCTTTCCTTTCTTCATTTCTCTTTCCTTTCCTTAAACTGTCATCTACGTTTTCGTTCTTTCGAAGTGCGGTGCAATTCAATCACGTGTATGAGAATTATCTTACACCGTGAATTCAGACACGTGTATATAAATGTTGATGTCGAGTGGTCAAGTGATGTTTTGAGCTACGTTTTTAAATAATGCGAGGTATTCAGTGAAGTATGTGAGCAGCGCGCAACTGCAGCGCTGGGCTTTGTGATATTCAGTGTAGCTCAGTTTATCAAGTGTACAGTTTCGAACATGATGAAGAGTAGTGCTGTGCGGTGTCTTGTACTAGTGAGGAATATAATTCAGTTCAGTACATGCAAACTAAGTGTTCACGAGAGGTGTTTAACTGTGTTTTTAAAATCATGAGGAGCGTGCACAGTGAATAATGTGTAATTTTTTTGTACAAAAGTAGATTTTTTAAAACAAACACACGCTATAGTTTTGCCATTTCTTATAAGATACGTGAACACTAAAAATCATGAGACTACCTGAGCCATGGCCTACCGGGGAAGGAGGGCTCAATAAATTATACTCGTAACGAGTGTGACGCCGAACCGCAAGGTCACTTGGAAGACGGCATACTTAAGATTGAGAGGCTTATCGAAACGCTTCCTTCTCTTAGTTCCTCTAGGTTTTTCTCGAGAACAAGTCGTATTTAAGTGAATGGCATCATTTAATGATCTAAGATTGAGGGATAAATTGCATTGGGAAAGAAATTCGCGGTTTTAATATTAGAGGTGAAGGATTGAAAATAAATTAGAATTGCAATTTAGAGTTTAAATTTAGAGTTTTTAATGAAAATCGTAACAATACCATATTTATAAATGCATTTTATTAAACTGAATCAAAAATCGAAGGGAGTTTGTAGAAAATATTTAGAATATCACATTCGCGTAAAGTACCCCAAAAGTTACAATATCTGAATGATCTCCGGAATGGCGTATCTAAACTAAACCATCGAGGGAACAGTGCTAACAGACCTGTATTCACAGAAAATTTAAAGAATTGGATCTGTATTTAAGAAAATTTTCAAAATGTCCGTGGGCCTTCATGTAAAGTACCCCCAAATTTTGAAGAAAGTTGTTGAAAATCCCAGCACCTCGAGTCGAACTAGATCGGCCGGGGAATATTAATTTTGGAAGAAATCGTACGTATGATTTAGGTGCTAGTGGTGTTCGTATATGGACGGACGTGTTGAAAAAAAAAACATTTTTTCGGTATCAAGGGATTTCGGTATCATTTGTGGGGTAAATTTTTGCTTTTTCAAAAGTTACACAAATGTAATTTTTTTGAAAGATCTCTCACAGCTTTATAATGCACATTTCCAGCGATTTGTAAACATTATTGTATTTGTGAGGGTAAGTGCTTTAAATTACTTCAAATGAAGTTCTTCAAAAACTCAAAAATTTTGTGTCAAATATAGTTTCAAATTTGGCATTTTCAATAGCGCTTAAACGCCGTTTTCTTAAAAACGGCGAAAAGTTTTGGAAGAAAATTGCCATTTAGGACGAAGTTTTAATGTTCTTTAAAAATATTAATATATTTCCGTTCTACCATTAGGAAACCGAAAAATTAAGAAAATGTAAAAGAAAACGTACTTTAGACGGCGATAGATGGCAGCTGGCAAGAGTATGTGGCAAGCCCGAATAGCTAGTCGAGACCAATGGAAATAGTAAACTCACACGGGAAAGTCTGTGCCATTCTGTAGCATTACTAGTTTTTTTATTTTTTATTCTTTTATTATTGTTCCATTATTATTATTATTATTATTACTATATTATATAGTTTGTTAGTTATATTATGTTAGTTATATTACCTTATTTACGTAATTAGCCGCCACCGGGATATACCCAATTTCAATTTAAATATCTTTATCTTTATACGTAATCACAGGAAAAAATAAATACAAATTAAATTATAACTTTATGAAGTATGTACAAACGCATCCCTCAATTCTGAAGTAAGATTTTTACGAGTATGGACTTCTAGAATTGGTGACTGGTAGTTTGTAAATATATCTTCATCTGGCATCTTCGGTCTTTAAACAAATTAAAATGAGTACTTTTATTCTCAAATATTTTATTCATTTCTATTACAGCGTTTGCTCATACCGATCTTCTTCGTGCTTGACATTTGAGTCATTTTGCAGCGCCTACAATCGGATTCTACATAGATCAAACAAATGCACTAGCTTTTCCGTTACTGTCATTTTAGCTTATAATTCATAAAGAAATGGAGAGACCTTAATTTATATGTAGATAAGCATTGGCGAGCATGCAGCTAATACATGGTGAACACAGGAGCCACGCAGCACGCAAGCAGAATTTTACTAAATTACTGTGAAATTTTACTCAATCAAAACTTGCACATATTGATCGCATTATATTCCGAATAAATATTTACAATTTGAAAGAAAATTTCTTATTTCTATTAACTTGTTTAAAATGCTAAATAAATTGTCCTCCTCCCCATTAAAAGTACTTTTTGAATCCAACCCTGCGGTGTGTATAGCTTGGGCGATAAATATTTATTGTTCTTAAGGTTAATTGTTGGAACAAATTAAATTCTTTGAAAGGTTAGGGTAGTAACTATAGATGTCACAAATTGAACACGAAGATATTAAAATGCAATTTTATTTGCATACAAAAAGATGGTTTACACATGGATCACGGGGTTCCGTTGGGTTCAGGAGATAGACGCGCGCCAACGTAGACAGATGAACGCGAGCAGGTGGAAGGTGCAGTAAAGTGTGCCCATGGCCCAGAGATCCGTGGCGAGGTGCTGCGGCAGGAAGCTGTACTGGTCCAACACCTGCGCGCCCTCTGAGAGGCAGGGCAGGTCCGGCCGCGCCGTGTTGCACGCTGGAAAACGTAGCAACGCAACACGTGTTATAGTTAATTTTTCGAGTGATGGCTGAAGTGTAGGACATGAATTTAGGATAGTAATTGATAAAAGTGAAAAAGGAAAACCATTATATCAAACAAAATCAAATACCTCCACGCGCACAATTTATTTAAGAAAAAAAAACTTATATGTTTAATCTAAAAAAATTCTCGTTTTGATTTTCAAATGCTTTCACCATGGTATACAAGACGTTCTCTGTGTTCATCATTAAATCAAGTTCTGTAGACTCACTATGAGAACGCCGGATTAAATAAACGGCGATTTGCATATTAATTGTAATACAATTAATATACTTGCATATTAATTGTATTACATCTCTTACATTTTGATATTGAACTTGGATATTTTCACCCGATGGTCAACATCCTCCGACGTTATGTTTTTGAATTATCATTACATCCCCCAAAATTGATTAGTGCTTATATACGTACTGATGTTGGACACGCCGTCCCACTGCAGAATGCTGAGGGCCTCGTTGGCGTACATGAACCACGACGCGTGCCGCACCCATCCAACCAATGGAGGGAGGGAGCTGCAAGCAGGAAGCCACTAGCGTCAAAATGTACTTTTAAGAACGAGAAAAATGTAAAATAAAAACTTCAACTTCAAGTGGAGAAACAACCAAGTAGATATGAATGAATTTGGCTGTCCGAGTCACACCGCATCTGAGATGCAGAGTTTGTTTTTTTAATTCTTTTCCACCATAGCCTTGGATGAAGCGTCACTTACGCAGTCAAGATCATTCACATGACTCAAGATAGTTGAAAAACGCATTTTTCGAATTTTTATTATAATTTACAAAAACAACCATAGATCAAAAACAATTTTTCAGGAGAGCGAAAATACGTTTCATGACAAAATTGGTTGACATTTAAAGCATGAAAATTGTTGTGCACTTTCTCAATCTACTTTAAATACTGATGAACGCTCGAGTGTAACTCAAGCTCGAACTGTATTGTGAAAATTATTGGTTAAAGTGGGGACTATGTGTATGGACAAAGATTTTTTTTTTAAAAATTGAGAAATTTGTATATCGAAATTATTTATTTGGGGTAGTAATATTACAATATTTAAGAAATAATGCAATAAGTTAATGCAATTAATCAATTTGGGATATTATTGACAAACTTATTGTTCTTCGCCTGCTGTCATTAGCAGTGTTTTCGTACTCCATATTAGCATCTGCCACTGATGACAAATTTAGAAACAAATCTCTGTTAGCAGAGGATTGTAAATATGATCATTTCTGAAGATTCCTTTGTGATTAAAATGTGCTTCTCTTTTAACCTTCTTTGCTCTTACTACCTCTTTCCTCTTCTTTCTTTGGTTTACGTCTTTTCCACTCTGTTCTTTCTACAACTGACGTACAATCCATTTCTTAGCTGTTTCTTTCTCTCTTGCTTTCTCAGATTCACAACAAAAAGAACCTATCTGCCACACGAACTAACCTGTTCTTGTGGCATATATCACTATCACGAAACTTCCAGGACAAAAATACTGATTATTCTGAAAAGAAAACACTATCATAAAACAAACAGTATCATCCTTCGCAGATTGAGATAAGCTATGTTTTAGAAATAATCTCAGATGACTAAGGATCTTTTATCGAAATCTTATAAAGTTTCGGAGCTAATAACTACGGACTGGGGCTGATTTTGTTTACAACAACAGCTACCAAATGGTGGTTATGAAGCTGTAACAACAGTTCCAGTATCTCACTCAAAAACCTCACTTTTTGAACAAAGGTTGCTTTTTAAAAAATCCTCAATTGACTTTTTAAAATGAATTTATGTCAAAAATAGTAATAGCCTCAGTCCTATAGAATAAGGAATGCTTAAAAGAATGGCGTGGGTCTCATTTTCCCTAAATTTTTGAAACTTTGCAAATTTAGAAATTATTCAAAAAAGAATGTGCTATTGTTGTATCACTAGTTTACTCTTGATACAATATTTCTTAACTTTGAAATACGTTAGATTTTTTTTGAATTTGTCCATTCCGTGTATGGTTCTTATTTTGTTTTGTCGGAATCTCAGTGGATGCCAAGATTTTTTGTAAATTGCTATGCGCCCTAATAACCATTTGTATCAATTACGTACAGCATAAAGCTAATTTTCCAAATGTTTTATTCTCTTACTATACACGAACTTAAGAAATAATTTTTGTTACGTAATTATAATTGATAAACCAGAATGCTCGGAAAATTAAACTAGCCTATTCGCCTAGCGAATACATTCAATACAACATTCACTCAATTCCATCTGGAACGGGGTTTCTTCTAGTGTCCTTCGATGTAAACAACATTGCTGTGATGATCCCTTGTCATGTTTCTGCTCGTTTAAATGTACCATTACCCCATCTCATACGAGCAAAATAAAAGCACTTTTACCACGTGTGTCATAAATTCCTTTTTAGACAGCCTTACTGACTTTTTGTTCTTTTATCTTTTTTGTCAATTTTCCTTTTTGTTCATTTTGCCCTTTTGTTCATTTTGTCCCTTTTGTTCATTTTGCCCTTTTTGTTCATTTTGTCATTTTTTGTTCATTTTGTCATTTTTGTTCATTTTGCCCCTTTTGTTCATTTTGCCCTTTTGTTCATTTTACCCTTTGTTCATTTTACCATTTTGTTCATTTTCCCCTTTTGTTCATTTTGCCCCTTTTGTTCATTTTGCCCTTTTGTTCATTTTGCCCCTTTGTTAATTTGCCCTTTTGTTCATTTGTCCTTTTGTTCATTTGCCCTTTTTGATCATTTTGTCCGTTTTGTTCATTTTGTCCCGTTTGTCCATTTTGTCCCCAATTGACGGAAGCTTCCATCAAGGATCGAGTTCTGATCAAGTGCAAAGGAATACGGTACCTGAGTTTGATGAAGAGGCCCGAGGTGATCATGAGTGCATAATCGAAGGGCACCAGGTACGCCATCGCCACCGACACCGACTCGAACGCGTTGCCGAAGAAGCTGCCTGCGAAACAATGCCATCATTTATACATTTTCATTCAGCATTTGAATGCAACGTGATGCCTTTGATGCCTTCAACACGTTTACAATACTGAAGGGGCCGTGGCATCTTACTAATAACCTTCATTTCATGCATTCGAAATTCTGATATTTAAATGTCTCCAAAGACAAACATTTTGATGCAAAGTAAATACAAGCCTGTTTAGTGTGCAGAACAACTTCAAAATGTATGTAGAAAGCAGCAGTAAGTGTACCCGAAAATTTCTAGGACTTGTGCAAAATTTGATTTTACTCTGAAAATGAAAAAAATTAGGATTGATTTTTATTATGAAAATTAGGATTTGTCACTATGATGCACAGGATCCTTTATGTTACGCTTGTTGCTTACGCTACTTTGCGTACCTTCGTAATCATTGCAACCAACTATATTTTCATAACGTATGAGGAGTTCGAGTGTAAATAATGTTTTCACATTTCGAATAAAAACACTATGTGATTTCCATGAAAAGAGCTCCACATGCCATGGCGTATGTGTAAAATGTGGTCTCTTCAGTGAATCCACTTGGAGTAGAAGGAATTACTCGTCTATTCTGTAGAAGTCAACATTCAATTTCTCCCAAAATTTAAGATTTTATTTACACCCGTATGCCTCATATATTGAGCTCTAAATTTAGTCTCGGAGTATGAGAGGTCAAAAAGAGTGTCTTCTTTTGGGGTCCCATATTTTCTACAAGAATAATGAACACAGAAGAACTTTCAGAATGAAATTATAGGAACGTTGGAGTACTTTTTTCCATCTCAATTTTTTTCAGCATATAGGAATTTAAGGATACTTCAATGTCCATATTATTAAGTTCCAATGCGTCCAAAAAATTGAAAGAAAACTTTCCCCTCGCCCTAGGTATTAGTAACCTCCAACGGGGAGCCACCTCCCAAGCTGGCCTAATTGCAAGCTCCCGTCTGGTCACAGAGATTGCCCTGATTCATCTCAATTGGAAATCACCAGAGTCCAGAGCATCCACTTGCAGTTGGAGATCCGGGGGGGGGGCATGAGGGCCTATGGCCCCCTCAAAAGGCCTAGGGTTTTAGTTTCTTACTTTCCTTTATACAGTCCAAAAATTGATTGCTTGGCTACACAATTGATTTAAATATTTATTTATATTAAAATTATGCAATTATTTAAACAATAATATTGTATATTATCATATATACACTACAAAAATAATATACAATTCAATAAATATGTTTATTATTTAACAACAATCTATGATACACCCCCCTCAAAAAAAGGGCGGCTGGATCCGCCCCTGTCCATTTGTGTATGGCTAACGTACCACAGGCTGTGGCGACGTTCATGGTGATGGTGACGACGAGCAGCGACATGGCGAAGGCGTAGAGCGTCGGCCGCAGTCCCACCAGCCAGTACATGATGAGCACGAACAGCACCGGCTCCACTACCAGCCCGGGCAGCTACGCAGATCGCCACACGTCAACAACAGGCCGGCTTGCATGTAAACAATCTCGTCTCACAATATTTTAAAAGGTAAACCGTTAGAACTTAGTTGCATACGCCCCGTTATCTACGGTGAGGACCAAACACAGTTTGCTTCATACCGGCTTCTCCCTGCGATTTTAACCATTGCATGTAGCAGAAAAGCACGGTTTTAGATGGAGATTCGAACCGACGCAAAGATGAGTACACCCTGGTGAGGAGTGTACAATGCTTTAGCGATCACGGTTAAATCGACACCTGGCATTCAGGAATGAAAAAAAAACAAACAATTTGCTTGTATGTTTCGTTTAGGATGTACTACGTCTGTTGAAGAAATAAAATTCGCAAATCATTCACAGACAGTTGAAACAATGTCGCTGCGCCGTAGGTCGGGGATTTTCGTTGCACAGATGGTAACGATGGACACAAACGGATTACCTTCCGTTTCTCGACCTTCCCTCAGCAGTTTTCTTAATTCTCAGAAAGAATCCTAATAAATATTATTTTATTTAACATTTTGCAAATTTCTGAGAGCTTCTAAAAAGGCTTATATGATTAATAACAATAACAGTTCAAGTATCTCAGAATCATTTGTATTTTAATAGTACTATTAGATTAAAAAATATTTAGCAATTTGCTTGGATCTAGTGCGCATACTTTGATGAAGGATGAATAGAATTACTCTTACTCACTTGGTGAAAATGTTACGTCATTGATAGGACAGCAAGGCTTCACGGCTGTATATTTTTTAATTGCCATTTTATTCAATTAGTTGTTTACTTAATCATATATTTTTGTATATCGATTATAATTTTATAGCATATAAGTACATATTCCAAGTTTCAGATGTCACCACAGAGCATGACTCTCACAGGCACTCCCGTATACATACCTACGATGCTATCGCTGAAACTTTTATATAAAAAAATGTAATATGAAGGAATGTTTTGAATAATATGAAGATAGTATATGCTTTTGTAGTACAATAAATGAACAAAAAGTAGACTAGGAACTTGATATAAAAAAGAAAAGTTACCTGACTAAAAAGAGACGTAGACGCAAGTTACACCTAGTACTGACCTGTGCCGCTAGATAGCACTACATGTATCGTGCACCACGAACTGTGTAGCGGTTCTAGGGAGTGGACTTCGGCAGCAGTTTGACGTTTCTCTTGCACATGTTGTTTATATATTATCTCGAAAAATACCATAAACGATGGAAAAGAACACAATTTGAAATTTTGTGCCAATTACTAAAATGAATAGTTGTGCAGGTCACTGATAACAGATTGTAAAACAGGGCAGTGATGTTCGTAAATAGTGGAATTAAGACAACTGCGATCAATTGACTGTGTCAAAGACGTTGGGAGATGAGGCGCGCATGTGATTGACCTCGGAGGAGAATACATTAATACATTCATTGATTACTCCTTTATTGTCGCGTAAGCGTCATCGATGTGAAAAACTCCATTCCTCTACTCATGCAATTCGCTGCTAAAGAGTTGCATAACGGCCATGTCTGCATACGCGTGCACCGCACATGTGTCACCAATAAGAAATGAAACCGCGAGTGCTACTGCGTCAAAGATGTGCAGTAACTTGGTAGGATGATACAAAGGTGCCTCCCAGAGAAATAAAGTAAAACGTATTCTAAATCAACATAAAAAAGATACAATTGGTTAATCATTTCCTAACCCCACCCATCCCTTTCACACAACGAAAAACGCGATTTAATTTTTTTAATATTTCATGTGCGTTTAGACCTAGAATTTTTTTCCAAATAAAAATTATTCCTCCTTAACAAATAAATTTCCTCAATAATTTTTTAATAAAATTTCCTCAATAAATTTTGTGAAAAAGTTCCGATTTGAATTTAAAACAATTATCTATTAGCCTAATATATAGAAATAAAAACCAATCTTTTTGAAAAAAAAATTTCTAGGGCTTTTGGATATTTAAAAATATCACAAGTAGATCATTTGTTTTAGGTATTGTTAATTTTTTCGAATAATTTATTATTCGAAATAAATAAATGTTAAGAGGAGGTTCGACAAGTTTAAAAAATGATATCTTGCTTCGTCATACATTATTACAAAAGCTACTGAGATCATGTAAAAATAATCTTTGGTTTTTTTATTATATATTCTACACTAAAGTGTTAAAATTGAGAATGGTAGACAGAGATGCTGGAACAGAATAGGTGCTGAGAGCGCAATACTCTTTAGGGTGCCTCGAAAATAATAACAATTCACGTTCATTGCGAGAAATTATATTGCTTGGAGAGACTGTTGTAATGTCGTCACATGGCAGCCAGATCTTCAAACGGCTGGGTTGGAGGGCTGCCGGCCACATGGGACGAACAAAGGAAGCAGGAACCATTGGGAAAGGGGGCAGGAACCATTGGGAAAGGAAAGTGGCGTAGCGTCAGGGGACGCTGAGATGCTAAGCATCCCCGTATATAAGAACCTTAAATACTGTATTGATAATCTTATAAGTGGTCTGTTGAGCGAAACACGTTTTGTATTAATTTAAAATTGATTTCCTATGATTGAATTCGGCGGGCTGTTGAAGCTGGCCTCTGATTGGTTGGAAGCTAAAATACTTCAGCGTCTGCCGCCAGATTGCGACGAGCAATGACGCATGCGCAGATGGCGAGGTGCCCCTCTCCCCTCTTCACCCCTGGCCCAGAGAAACCCGACTGCTTTACGCTAGCGTCTACTGCGGAAAGAAGCTCGTTTGTGCACGAGAGCGCAGCACACTTCAGGCGTTCAGTAAATTATCTTTCTCTCTCTCACTCGGGAGTCCCCGCTTGGTCATGGGTACAAACTGTAGAAATAGTGCCTGACTACTATTTCTTAATTAATATCCAAGAAATTGTATTATCTCTTAAATAGATTACATATTATTTAAGTCTGCAATGTATAAATTAACAAATGGTCTTATTGCCATTCGCGTATAAGAATTAAAGCTGAGCCATTGTATAATTTGCTTTCAAGACATCGGCAGCCCTGACTGCTGTGAGGATTTTGTGGGAAGCGCCTACACCGTCGTAAGCAATCGAGATCGTGGAAGTAGTCCCAGTGTATCTGCCTTGTGTTGCGTTCGCCTATTAGACGAAGTACTTGATAGTGACATTTTGTGTGTTATTGTTGAGCATCCCCAAACGTGTGAGTCACGCTACGCCACTGGTCGTGATCCCCCCATGGCGCAAGGCGAGCGGGCAGTGGGCACCCGCTGGTTGGGCGGGTGCGCAGGTAGGCCAGCAGCCCTCGCCCCAGGGGGGGGGGGCTGGACACGATCACGTGACTGCAAAGGGGTATCTACGTAATCTGACGCCTCTGGCAAGCATAATATTTGCGCCCCTATCAGGATACTTCAAATTAGGGTTGTTGTTATTTGTTCTAGTGGGTATATTCTAAATAGCGCCCCTTGTGAGTGGCGCCCATAGCACGTGCCATGTCTGCCATACCGTAGATACGCCTCTGCGTGACTGCCAAAATAACTTATGAAGGAGCAGAGAGGAGTTCGTATGGAGAGTACCTCGTGAGTAGACGTGTATGCTCGCCCGAGACGGGTGTGTATCCGGAGAGACACGTGTCCATAACACCGGTGTCGGGATACCGGGCGCGGTAAAGCGGCAAGGTGGGATGCACGAGCCTAAGGGACGGGGAGCAGGTGCGTGGGAGTCACGGAGGTAATGGTGAACATAACCCCAGATCTGTACATATTGTAAATAAATAGATTGTACATAGAGCTCGTGTCTGTGTTGTCATTTCGCTATCACGACGCCACAATGTTCAGAGTTACTGAAATGTAATGATGATTAGATTTTCATAAATACTATCATTTAAAGAATAAGTTGTTTAAAATGTGTTCAAAGGCTTTTTCAATCTTCAGCCAATTACAGAGTACATACTATCATTACATTATTACTACAAAGAAAAGCTCAATGAAAGAGCATCTGAAGAGTTAAGGGGGCCCATGCACATATTCCCTGTCCATGTTTGCTTGTGTAATACTCAACCATAACCCGAACATGCGTATCACACAAACACGATGACGACCAGTTTCGGCCGTCCGATCCAGGTTCATATAATGAAACAAGAATGAATGATGCACGAATGAAAAAAAATAAGAAAAAATTACTTCTATGAAACAAAAATAAAATAGGATTATTTCGGATTAAGAAAAACTATAAAAAATTGTTTAAGTTTAGGATGCCATAGTGCAACGTCAAGTACTAATAAATTAGATTTAAGCTAAAATTAAATTAGTTTGAGTTAATCTTAGTTTAATTATTGGGCTTAGTTCTCCGTCTCAACTGTTTAAGCCGCAAGGTAGCACTTCACTTGTATTCTATTTAAGAAGATAAATTCCCGCCTCCTCAGGGGTACTGTGGAGGGGAAATAGAAAAAGTTTTACTTGTCTCGATAGCTGAGCGGCTATCTTGCTGCCCCTCCCCCGAGGGGTCGCTTTTGTCGAGGGTCGCTTTTGTCTGTGCGAGAGGGCAGCGTTACCGAGAATCGCCCTACTGCATTCCGTGGTCAGTTTTCCCTCCCCCCTCCCCTTCCCTGCTAATTCCTTTCACTTTTCGTTTCCTGAGAAGGCACAGCCCGAGTCCATCCCGTTTTGTTTATCCGAGTTTCAAAGGAGTCAAAATTGTAGTAATACATCGGGCCACACCGGTTGATCACACATAAGCTCTCGCCCAGGACACGCTGTGTGGGTCCAGTTGAGACGCCCGCATGTACAAATAGTCTGTCGAGTCATGCTTAGATAGGAGCAAAGAGACAGTTCGGAAAACAAGTGATAATCATGCTTATACTGAGATTTTTCCGTTCCTGCCTCTCGAGGCCCGTTTTCACGATGGAATATATAACGGCATTTCGCGTCTTTCTCAGTAGTGCCCCTAGATGTCGCATGACTAAGCAGTGGTTGACACGGTCGCTATCATGAGACATCTAGCGGCACGACCGACAAAGACGCGAAAGGCCGTTATATATTCCATCATGAAGATGGGCCTTGAGAGGCAGCTATGGAAAAATCGCAGTATACGTCAAAGTAGTATCGCTCCGCCGCGATAGCAGTTCAGCCACGCTTTTATGTGAAGTTCAAGTTCGTTGATGGCACTCGTAAAGGCGGCATTGGTGGTCATTTACGTAGTGAACGTACTCACCGCTCATTGAAGAGTCAGTTTTAAAATACAGTCAATATTATCACAAAAATGTAGAATACACTGTTGTTGTTTTTTTAAAAGGTATTTTTAAAGAAGTAGAAGCACGGAATGACTTAATTTCAATTATTTGTCGTGGCCCGCTATATTTTCATCGGGCGGTTCGATCGCATGAAGATGTGTCCAAGCGACATAAAAGTGAGCCAACTGCAAACAAACGAATAAAAGATGGATCCCCAATTTACCTCAGGGAGAGAATCTTCAGTTTGTTGTCAGCAGTGACCAGGCAGAAGCTGCTACTTTGGTCCATTCTTAAGGCGGCCTCACACATTCGTACCTTACTTACTTAAATACTTAAAAAAACCCACTACTTTACGTTCCCGTTCCCGTTTGCTGTTCCCCTTTGCGGCCTTTTGTGGAGCGGCTTTAACCCTGTGAAGGCAGGAATTTATTACACGCAACGGTATACCATTGAGTCACTGTCATGCGGCTTAAGCAGCTAGAGGTGGGTGGGCGGCCTCACACATTCGGTGTTCGGCGAGTGGCGAGCGGCTGCTAGCCGAATCCCGAGTAATTTTAGTGGGTTGCTTGCTTTTTGCACACGCTCGGTTTTTGCACACGTGTCGGCGGTCTTTTGCACACATCAAAGGAAGGGTACATTCGCCGAGCACATGAGCTGCTCGGGATTGGGCGTGCAGTAACTCGCAACTCGGCGAATACCGAATGTGTGGAGCCGCCTTTAAGGCCTTTTTACACGGTACAGTTTTCATGCAGATTCTCATATAGAAACTGTACAGAACCTTCAAGCTCATAAACTATAAGTAGTATAAGTAGCCAAAAGTCGCGTTTACACGGTCTGCACGTTTTCTTTACGAGTTGCCACTTGACACCGCAAGCATCTCTGCCGGCCCAAAAAATGAATTACCGAATTGCGCCGTCCAAGTACATTCTTTCGCGAAATGTGTGTACGTGCGTTCTAAGCTACTTTATTAGTACTTTTTTAAGTATCGTATGTATGGTGTTAATAAAACATTGGAAGAACAAATATGGTCGCCATCACTAGAAGCACTGCTGCGAAGGCTTTAGCGGGTGCGCAGAAAAAAAGCTCCGGAAAGAAGTCTTGGCATTTGGAACTTCACATTTGCGAAAGACAAGAAAATTAACTCACAAGAAAAGTCATTAACTCGAATCCGCCATACCAATATACAAAATCTTACGCAACGCACATAACCTAATTACAAAATTGAAAAGAATGGACAATTTCAGACCGCAAACAAATCCGTTAGTGAACGATTTTACAGCTAAATATGCTGGAGTAAAACTGTATGTTTTCTGTATGAAAAAAAAAAAAACTTGCCCAAAAGTTTTCAAGCAGACAACTTGCAGTCTGGACTGCACGCTTTCTGTACTTCCAATCTGCTCGAAAACTAACGTATAAAACGGGCTTTACGCAAACGTTTCTTCGCAGCGTGTGCCCAGTATACGTAGCAAACATGGCATACATGGCGGCATCGCATCCATCAGAACACCAATATTTAGATGAACAAACTCTTATTTACCCGTAATTTAGTCATGACGAAGTGCAAGTAATTTTAAGTGTGTAATTAGATCAAGTTAATTTTAGTTAGCAAGTCACCCCCCCCACCTCTAGCTGCTTAAGCTGCATGACAATGACTCAATGGTATACCGTTGCGTGTAATAAATTCCTGCCTTCACAGAGTTCCACAAAAGGCCGCAAAGGGGAACAGCAAACGGGAACGTAAAGTAATGGGTTTTGTCGGCACCAACGCTCCGGACCCCGCTGGGAAGGAAGTTGAAAGATGCACATCCCAGGCAGGCGTTCACAACACGGCGGGAACATAAAGCTTGACAGGAACGGGAAGTATGGTCAACATCTATCTCGGCCCGGGAACAGGAAGCCTCTCGACCAAAGAACATGCCGCATATGACGGCGACGTTTTTCAGCTGATCGATTGCGCGACCTGCGCTCGACCTGTGATCTAATTACACTGATCTGGAACCAAGTTGATACTTAGAATTAAAATTCCCACCTCCAAAAAATTAGTTTTATGTATTTCTTTGAAGTATATTGGAGGTGTGTGTTTTCTTAAATAAAATTTTAGTTGTATTTTTCGTAAGTTCGTAGTAGTTTTTGCATTATTTTTCATTCTTAAATGACAAATGAAAGAGTGCACAGAGCGTCGTACCTAAATGTGCACTGGTTGTGGCACTAGTTTTCTTAAAGTTCATGTGTTTTTTTTTGTTTCGTTTTTTTTTGCTTTTTTAGCCGCTACACGTTTATAGTGCTATTTCTCTTCCCGTTGGCGTTTATTGTGAAGCGCACGAACCTCGCGCACCCGTTCCCGTCCTCGCCTTCGCGTTCCCGTTCCCGTCCTCGCCTTCGCGTTCCCGTTCCCGTCCTCGCCTTCGCGTTCCCGTTCCCGTTCGCGTACTATTGTGGAGCGGCCTTTGCTGCGGAATGGGAAAGAAAGAAAGAAAGAAAAAAGATACCATGGCGGCCTGCTTGGCGAGGTAGTAGAGGTGCGGGCGGTAGAGGCCGGCGCGCAGCTCGCGGGCCAGCAGCGGGCGCTCGGCGGGCCAGTGCGCCAGCACGCCGTACATGGGCGAGAAGGTGTTCTCGGTGACGAGGATGAAGAGCGCGCCCTGCACCGCCTGCACGCCCGACTGCGTCAGCGCCGCCGCGCCCACGTAGCACAGCCCGGCCGTCAGCGCCACCGCCTGTGCAGCGCGAATTAAGTTCTTGACATCGAAATTCCAGTTTTTAAAAAGGATAATTTATTCTCGAAGAACAGTACACCATTTTTCTAGAATCATGACGACGAACATGAACAACGTCCCGAAGAACAATGCTGGAGAGAGCTCCACAGTGTTCGTATATATAGTTTTGACCTGTTTACATGTTACTGGAAAGTATATGAAAGTAACCCCGATTTCTCTGGGAATCTGTAAATGCACACTTGTTCGTCGTGCGTAGGAATGCCTTTAGGTCAAGGGATGTCATTCGCGCGCCGCGCTCCATGGGCGTGGCCCGGACGCCCTCGCCGCAGCTCCAACAGCACGGTTGGGCAAAGCTCTTTAACCCTTATCCGTCTGAATTATATTCTTAAAAAAGTCATTAGATCATTGCGTAATTTAAAAAAAATTAATTAAGTTTTCTCAAAATTTTGAAATGCGTATGATAACACCTTTTACAATGTTATGGAAAACAACATGAAGTTCTAATTGCATTATTGCAACATTTTAAGGTGAAAGTTTGAAATGTCAACAGATTCGTGTCCATACGGGCACGCCAGACAGATAAGGGTTAAATTTAGTATTTAAATACTTCGACAAAATACTTTGCAAACAAATATTTAAATACATAGGTACTCAAAAATATATTAGGTTTTGATTTGGTAAATACATTCACGTGTTTAAAAGAATTGAAATACTCAAAACACAGTAAATATAAATTTCGTATTATAGCATTTTTATTGTCACAATATATGGTAAATGTCAATTACAATAAATTAGTAATTGATAGTCATTCAAATTACTGAACAATAACTAACGTAGTGTTCCGATTGTTTATATTTGAAAATGTTTACACATATTGTATCAGTATTTATAAACACTTCCGAATATAAAATACTATAAAAATATGTCTTATACAAATAAACGGATTTCCTTTGAAAACGACTAATTTTTTAAACAAATCTTTAGGTAAGAAACCCTAGTTGGTGAATGTATAAAGCCTGCAAAGGAAAACAGACATTCAACTGCTACGGATGAACATCAACTGGTGTAATAAAGAAAAAAAAACGCTTTTTTTAATTGTTCGATAATTGTCCAGCATTTTTAATTATAGAATGATCATTTACAAGTGAAGAGAATTCAAATTCAATAGCTGAAAGGACCTTTTATTTTTGTTTCAATTAGATGCATTCACTAGAGGACTCAAATAAACAAAAAGCTATCCTCGTTATCATTTTCTTCATCTGTATTTAAAGTATTTTAAGAATTTATTTTTTAATAGTGCCTACACCTATTTTATGTATTAAAATAATCTCTAAAATACATATTAAAAAAAACAAAAATAAAGTTTTTCGAATACAAACTGTATTTACAATACATATTTCAAATTTAAGTATTAAATACTACTAAACCAGTCAAACAGTTACAAATAGGGACATTTTGCACCGCGAAGTGTTGCAGCAATCGACAGCACTGTCGATCTTCTGCGCATGTGCAGTTCCAGTTTCCCATCACTACGGAATTTTTGCAATGCATAGGATAGTGGAAAGATAGGGTCAGTTACTCCGGCGCACCGATTTTTGCCCGTTCTGCGCAGCACCAGTTTGCGTCACGAACCAGGTGACCACACTCCCAGGCACTACCTTTGAAAAACCAGACCGAACGCTGTCCGCCATGTTGGATGGAGGGCGAGAAGGGTTGAGAAACATTTTGAAAGTGGCATAAAGTAACAATTTTCAACTGTGACCAACCAAAAGTAACCCCATGATATTCAAGAAATGCTTCATTTCTGTTTCAATGACTTGTAATGAGGTGATAATTTTGATAAATGGCTGTATACATTTAAAATTTTCGCTATTGTTATGACGTAAACTGGTGCCTGAAGCTCATTGAGTGAAGTCAGATACGATGCGCAGTCACACACCAATATCTTTCCATCATATAGCAATCAACAGGTGCTATATATTCCCACATTCAGCAATCGAATACAATCTCAATCGAATGCAATTACTTGTGCACGCGCAGATGCACAAAATAATTGTGAAACATGAACTGCTTATGCGCAGAAGATCGATAATGCTGTCGATTGCTATAATGTTTCGCATTATAGCAGCGCGAGCAAAAAAACCTCTATTTGCGTGCGCAAAAGAAATTCAAAAATTGAAGGACCTAGTGAGATGATATTTATTCGAATGAAGGCCCCCTGTCGCTTGTAAACCTTCCTCTTTTATTTCATGAATATTTTGAAAAATGTCATGTTCTCCGTATATTATTTGCTAAAATGTTTAAAACTGCTAGATGCCCGCTGTTTTTATTGTTAGCAGGTCCTAAGAAAATGGTGGGTGAGATGTTGGAAATAAATAAATCTATCCCTTTCTAACACTGAGAAATAAAATACAAATTTTGAAATAAAATTCCCTTCATTTAAAGATAGAATATCAGCCTCTTCCCCATTTTTGTTGCCAACTTTTGGAAAATAAGGGAGGCTTGTATTCGAGAAAATAGGGTATATCTCAGCGTCGTCTATGATTGAAAACTTACGCGAAAACTAGAAAATAAATATGGACAAATAATAACCTCTTCTTATAAGTTAATACACCAGTGAGCGAAATATTTCGAATTTTGGAAGTGTTATTTACTAAATACTACTTCACTCACACGGCATGGTTAACACTATGATATTAAGAACTGATGTATGAAAATATAGACTTTATCCCACTTTAATATAACCTGTTATGTTACTATTCTTTGCGAATTTTGCTTTTACTTTTGACTTATCAACGTCATCTATAAAATTAACATTTTTAGATTTTAAAGGATTTAATGTGTTTTGCAACAGTACTGAGGGAACTGAAATTTGGGCACGCTATTTTCGAGTAACTAGTTCTTGTGGCTGCAATCTGCTCTCTTTTACCTATAAATCTTAAAGAAGGAAGTTCGCATTCCTATGACTATTTACTCACAATTTTTTCGATGAGGCGCACGGTGTGTACAGACGCATCTCTTCTAATCTGGAGGGCGCATCGCTGCAACAGCAACAGCAGCACGAGCGCTGCTGGCGGTGTTTGACTGAAACAAATTATTTTTTCCTTCTCGGCTCCCAGAGGGCGTATGGTTTAGGGTGTACTATGGAAATAGGGTCTTCTTCCATGGTACTACAAGACACAAATTCTCACTGCAAATTACTGTTTAGTCAATTCCTCTTAAAGATGGCCCCTTTCCTTCTGGACAATAATGGCGCTTTACTAAGCCCATGGGCATGCACGCATAAAACATGCATGCTTTCTTGAGCGATCTTTTTGCTAGTTGTGGGAGCGATAAGGCGGGGAGAGTTATTCTGTGAACGTTACTATGAAATCGAATGTTATTTGTTTGTCCAAACAAATTCGAATTCTATTAACTAATTTCTAATTTTGCCAACCGCTCTCGTGAGTATGCTAACCACTCAACATATGATGCCAACCGCGATCTTTATTCATAATTCAACAATATGTGGTAACAGAAAGGTAGAAATTCTAAAGATCATTAAAACAAAAGGTTAAACATCTCTCTTATGTCCCACTCTGTTTTTACTGCTTTTTTATTAATAAATATGTGTATCGTTTTCATATGCAGAAAATATTCTTTATGCACATGAACAAGTCGATGGAATGATAGTAGGAAAATTAAGGTAAGAATTTGATGACCGATTTACTTTCTTTCATTATACCAAAAAACAAAATTTTATGCTTTCGAAACTTTTCAATTGCATGTACAGTCAAACAGTGAAATTTCAATAGTTCGAGTCAATTGACACTAGAAAACCCGTCAGACATCGTTCTGCCCTTCATCTCCCTCTTTCCTCTCCCAACTCCCTTTCTCAATGTCTCTCCCTCCCTCACCCTGTCCCTGTCTATCTGTCTCTGTGGCTGCCGCTCTCTGTCCCTCTCATTTACATTTACTTGCAGATTCTGCACGTCTCTGAGCAGATGAGGTAATATCGGGAAGCGCCGGACCAGCAAAAATGTAATAGAATGTTTACGAAGACTTCATTCTGTAGATTACGGTGTGAGAAACGTTTCTTTGAGGCCTATGGTCTCAAAATATTAGTTTTTAAGGTCCTAGAACATCTCGTTTGGGAGTTATTTAACGATATAGATTCAAAATGCTGCCGAGTGTGTCGCAGGTTGCATTTGACGCAAATATTTAGTTTTGTTCTACAGCGCCGTGTACTGGAGTTACAATAGATTTAAAAGCACATAAACCTCGGTGAAAAAAACATGTAGAGATGCAAACTTCTATGGAGATTGGTCTCACGGTGTCGGAGTTTAGCTCTTATATACATACCAACATCCACTTATATAATATATATATAATATATATATATATATATATATATATATATATATATATACACACACACATATATATTAGATTTCAGGACAAGGAGAGAAAATTTCAGGTCGGTCTCCCGTAAATATTTTTGAAATACTTTTTTAAATTGTTAGACTGAGATAAAAAAAATGCATGAGTATATTCATAATGGAAACACTAGTTTGAATGTGATTAGATTAATATGTGGTAACTATTTTCAATAGGTACGTTGAATAAAAGTAGAAGAAAATGTTTCGTTGCAGGGGAAGGTAATGAGAACAACCTAAGTAGCTTGAACTCGTGGCGGCCATTTGCGGAACTTCACCCACTGTCAGCCTCCGTGGCGCAATCGGCTAGCGCGTTCGGCTGTTAACCGAAAGGTTGGTGGTTCGAGCCCACCCGGGGGCGAAATTTTGTTAGGACATTATACGCAAATTTCACATGATACGGGCCTTTTCGTAATGAAGTACACTAACTGGGCATTTGTCTCATTAAGTACAAATACTTTTTTATTTGCGTTTTTTGGTGTTTGTGTGTGTTCTAAAGTGCGTCCTTACTCGAACATACGTCTTTGAATTTTCGTAAATGCAATTTTTTGTGTGAAAAGGAAGCACGATTTTTCATTTCATTTTTTAAAATTCATTGCATCTTTTACGCAACACGTCTCCTTAGCTTTTGTGGCTATTAAGCGTCTGGACATTGAAGTTACCTCGGTTATTCGAAGTGCCGCAGACAGTCGGCGACTGTCGGTCAGCGGCTCGGCGCAGTTTGTAATCGGGTTCCCAGACGATCACCCATCCGGGAATTCGTGGTGTCTCGAATTGCGAAACTTCCGTGGCTTTACGGAGCTTAGTTAAAGACGCCGATTTCGTGAGGTCAAGCGACTGGTCATATTGATTTAGAAATGGTCTTATATTGTAGATAATGGCCCACTAGCGTGCAGAAATTATTTCAATCACAGATACTTTTGCGATAAACATTTGATTCTGAAATTACAGTATTGGAACGACTGTTAGTGCCCAGACCGTACTGTCTACACTCCGACTAGCAAACTATGTCTACCAAAAAAAAAGCTTCCCATCCATACTGGCACGCAATCTCAGGACTGTTCGTGTGTGGTCATCAGAAAAAAATATCTCAGTTGCATGTCACAACATCTAACTTTGAGATTTTTCACAACTGGCTCATCTTGTATTTTCATAAAAGGAACCACAATGAAAGTTACTCTTCTCAAGATTCCATACCTTATCCAATGCGACTCTGTCAATAGTTTTAAACCTCATTAACTTCATCACCTAACATCTAGGAGAGTTTCAGCGCACCGTGTCACAAGATTCGGAAACCGCTAATTAGCTATTTCTATAACGCTGTACAATAAATGCAATCAACAACAAACTCGTTTGAAACGAGATACAGAATTTTTCGTTAACATTTTCTATCTTAGTCCGTGATTAAAATAATAAAGAACCCAATTAGAAAATTCCCGGGTCGGCTTTCTCATTTACATTAATGCTTGTTAGGCCAGTTTATTTTTATGTTTTGCCTCATAATTCAAATTTACTCTTTAAATTTAATTAACATTGGAATAATGCTTGACCAGTTTAAATTTTGAGATTCACGATTCAGAACTTCCACAGAATTTTGAGATATTTCAAACCGGTTACTCGCAACAACATTGCGTCTATGGATTAATTAAATTATTAATTAATTGATAAATTTTATTCATTCATTATTTATTTGTTGTCAGTCTTGTGTCGTCATGGCCACTAAACCAATATGGTTCACTCCTGTCCTTCACTCACGCTACACACTCTGAGCTCACGCTACACATCTAAGCTCACACACTTCCACATTGGAATTTACTTGCTCTTAGCTCACACTACATTTCCATTAATATGCAATGATCCACATTGGAGTTATGCACAATACAATAATTATTACAATTCTTGAATAACTATATCTAATTAAACTGGAACCACTATTATTTATTTTGCCTTGCTAATCCAGTCGGCCGACGCGCCCTTCATACGAATAAGCAAACTGTTGAAAATGGTAGCTTCGACTTTATCACATCGGACTGCCCGCAAATAAATAATTGGCTTAGTTCAAATACAATTAATATTTATTGATTTCTGTAACTACATAAATCTCCTGGAAAGAAAGAAAGAGGGAGAGAGAAAGAAAGAGGGGAGAGAGAAAGAAAGAGGGGAGAGAGAAAGAAAGAGGGAGAGAGAAAGAAAGAGGGAGAGAGAAAGAAAGAGGGAGAGAGAAAGAAAGAGGGGGAGAGAGAGAACGAAAAAGAGAGAGAGAGAACGAAAAAGAGAGAGAGAGAACGAAAAAGAGAGAGAGAGAACGAAAAAGAGAGAGAGAACGAAAAAGAGAGAGAGAGAGAACGAAAAAGAGAGAGAGAGAGAACGAAAAAGAGAGAGAGAGAACGAAAAAGAGAGAGAGAGAGAACGAAAAAAGAGAGAGAGAGAACGAAAAAGAGAGAGAGAGAACGAAAAAGAGAGAGAGAGAACGAAAAAGAGAGAGAGAGAACGAAAAAGAGAGAGAGAGAAAGCAAGAGGGAGAGAGAGAAAGCAAGAGGGAGAGAGAGAAAGCAAGAGGGAGAGAGAGAAAGCAAGAGGGAGAGAGAGAAAGCAAGAGGGAGAGAGAGAAAGCAAGAGGGAGAGAGAGAAAGCAAGAGGGAGAGAGAGAAAGCAAGAGGGAGAGAGAGAAAGCAAGAGGGAGAGAGAGAAAGCAAGAGGGAGAGAGAGAAAGCAAGAGGGAGAGAGAGAAAGCAGAGGAGAGAGAGAAAGCAAGAGGGAGAGAGAGAAAGCAAGAGGGAGAGAGAGAAAGCAAGAGGGAGAGAGAGAAAGCAAGAGGGAGAGAGAGAAAGCAAGAGGGAGAGAGAGAAAGCAAGAGGGAGAGAGAGAAAGCAAGAGGGAGAGAGAGAAAGCAAGAGGGAGAGAGAGAAAGCAAGAGGGAGAGAGAGAAAGCAAGAGGGAGAGAGAGAAAGCAAGAGGGAGAGAGAGAAAGCAAGAGGGAGAGAGAGAAAGCAAGAGGGAGAGAGAGAAAGCAAGAGGGAGAGAGAGAAAGCAAGAGGGAGAGAGAGAAAGCAAGAGGAGAGAGAGAAAGCAAGAGGGAGAGAGAGAAAGCAAGAGGGAGAGAGAGAAAGCAAGAGGGAGAGAGAGAAAGCAAGAGGGAGAGAGAGAAAGCAAGAGGGAGAGAGAGAAAGCAAGAGGAGAGAGAGAAAGCAAGAGGGAGAGAGAAAGCAAGAGGGAGAGAGAAAGCAAGAGGGAGAGAGAAAACAAGAGGGAGAGAGAAAGCAAGAGGGAGAGAGAAAGCAAGAGGGAGAGAGAAAGCAAGAGGGAGAGAGAAAGCAAGAGGGAGAGAGAAAGAGGGAGAGAGAAAGCAGGGAGAGAGAAAGAGAGAGAGAGAAAGAGGGAGAGAGAAAGAGGGAGAGAGAAAGAGGGAGAGAGAACAGAGGGAGAGAGAAAGAGTTATTAAAGCAAGTACAGAGGGAATTAGATTTGAATAAGAGACTCAGAAATCTAATTGTGAAAGGGAAAGTTTTTGGAATAAATGTTATTCGTTGGCGGAAGTGACAAGGTTAAGAGAAGAAGGGATTGGTCTCAGGAATTAATTCACAAGGATAGAGGCCAGTCATTGCAGGAAGATTACGAAAAGGTAAGAATGTCATCTTACAACAAGTGGCATAAAATTATAAAGTTGGGTTATATTCAACATTATTTTGAAAAGAAACTAGTGGTGCTACAGAATGGCAGAGGACTTTCCCGTATTAGTTTTCTATTTCCTTGGGTCTTTGCTAAGCTATTCGGAATTGCCACAAACTCTTTCTTGCCAGCTGTCATCTATCCCCGCCAAAAGTACCTTTTTTTGGCATTTTCTAAATTTTCCGGTTTCCTATTGGTAGAACGGAAACACTAATTTTAGAATATTAAATAAGACAAAAACCTAGTCATAAATGGCAATTTTCTTTTAAAAAAATATGTGCCGTTTAAGAGAAACTTGCGATTTAGTGCTACTAAAAATGCGAAATTTGAAGCTAATTTTCACAGAAAATGCTTCAGTTTTCAAAATACTTTATTTGAAGTTATTTGAAGCACTTACACTAACAAATATAATAATGTTTACAAATTGCTGGTAATGTGCATATTAAACAAGTGCATTAAAGATCTTTCAAAAAATACTATTATGTAATTTTTGAAAAAACAAAAAAAAATACTCGAAATAAGCTTTACGCTATACTAAAGAGAGTAATTAGCACTATCCGTTACAAAAGTTTGAAGAAAACATTTGCAGCCATATGTGAGAAAATGGCGTTTGGGCGTTTCTGAAAATGCGAAATTTTGAGCTACTTTTCACAGAAAACGGTTGTGTTTTCGAGAAACTTTACTTGACATTATTTAAAGCACATGTACTTGTAAATATAATAATGTGAAAAAATCGCCGGTAATGTAAATATTATCGACGTGAGAAACATGTGAAAAAATTTATATTTTTGTAAATTTTGAACATACCAACCTATAGAGCTTTTATGTCATCTGATAGAGTACATTTACCACTATCCCTACCATAAGTTGGAAGAAAAAATTTGGAGCCGTTTTTGAGAAAATTTTGTTTTTGTAATTTTTTTAAAACTGCACATATTGCACGCAACATTGCACGAAGACTTCATATAAAGTACCCCCAAATTTTGAAGAATCTTTTTCAAAATCTCAAAGCTTTGACTAGAATCTGATCGACCCGGGAATATCCATTTTGGAAGAAATCGTACGTATGATTTAGGCGCTAGCAGTGTTCACAGACGGACAGACTGACGGACGTTTTCCTTTCAATTGGTTTTTCGGTATCAAGGACCCACAAAAGAGGGTTTCGGCTACACCCCATGTCAGGGGATTTTTTTCTTAATTTAGCAACTTCTTCGTTTTCACGGCCCGGCAATTAATTTTTTTCCGCCGAGAATTGGCCATTTTTTCGCGCAGCTTTACATAACTTTCCCTATACTACGTATATCACTCCGTGTATACGTACGTATACAGGAAAGTAAAAATGAGGAAAATGTCAGACGTAGGATAGCAAGATATCGTTTAGAAAATGAAACTGGATCGAGTAGGTATTGGCTACATAGGGAGAGGAAAAAATGTAGGATCTGGGCGATGGAAGTCGGGGAATATATATAAAAAAAATGTCGGGTTTTTGAGGAAGAATGCGGGAAAGATTGAATGTTCAGGATAATATGAGGTGAATATTAGAGGACAAAGGAACCTCTAATTGAGGATTAATACGGCAGAGAGATACACGACAGTTCATAGTATATAACCTATTATTGTACACTTGTATACAAATTGTATTGAATATGCAATAAGCGAAACTAACTTTTGTATATTTACGAAGTCGTAAAATTAAAAAGAAATATTAAAATAAACGTACCAGCCACTATTAAATCTTACTCTTACACGACGTAAGCGCCTATTATTCTGGTTGTTGACACTCGCTTGTGGTGTGAGAGGGTAAAGATGATTTATTCGAAAAGTTTTCCGAAGAAAAAAGGTTGTACATCTACTCCCTCATCGAGTACAGTGTCTTCCTTAAAGAATGAAGGGCGCAGGTAGCTGGGTCCCCTCGGAGGCCTCAAAAACACCTGCCGTCTGTTTTCGTAGTCACGCCGTGTGTGAAACTTGGATACCTGCCTATTGGAACAGCATAGCATAGGGAACTAGGCCCCGTGGCCAACATCTACGGGACAATGCTCGTCGTCAGCCTCCGTGGCGCAATCGGCTAGCGCGTTCGGCTGTTAACCGAAAGGTTGGTGGTTCGAGCCCACCCGGGGGCGAAGGTTTTTGTCTTGACGATAAGATAAAATTTGATCTGGCCTTGAGACAAATGATACAAATTACAAGGGAGTAATTGCTTTAATAAAGCTAGTTTTACTGAGTGCTTTTCTGGCGCGTATAAATAGAATGGAGCCGTATACTTTCGATGTGCGATAGGACGATCATTTCAAAATTATATTCTAAAAATGAAAATCTATCATGAAAAAAATGCTTAATGCATTATTAATAGCATGGCTACATCTAACAAAATACCAAAATGATGAGCATGAAAACAATAATTTCTCACATTATCAAGATTGATGGACGTGAAGTAATTGTTAGAAAAACAACATGAAACTTGATGAAAAAACAACTTTGTTGAAGGCCATAGTAAACTTTATATTGTCTAAATCAGCTTATAAGCATGCAAATAATAAACAACACAAATGTTCAACCCGACTTTTGAGGACAGAAGGCAACATTATAAATTTCACATGAAAAAATATATAATAAAATACAGCCCGAAAACTTAAATCATCTGTTTTGTTTAGTTTTCACAGAAATCACACACACACACACACACACACACACACACACACACACACACACACACACACACACACACACACACACACACACACACACCAATTTCTCTTATGAATAAACACATACATTTTTATCAATCAATATAAACTAAAGGAATAATACAAACGATAAAATTTCGGTTGAAGTTTCGCGTTTGAAAAGTTTGTAAAGAAAACAAAGAATCAGTATTAAATATTATATTAAATTCGTCCACGCAATCATAATAATTGTAATTTATACTCAAATTAATGAGAAGGAATCTCACGCAACTACTAACTAACTGAGTCTCTTACGTATCCAATTCAATGCGATAGGGAATGATTCTCAAACAATTGCTCTTGTAATAATAATATAATTGAAGCGTCATGACATTGAATCGTGCGAAAATCTAAAATGCTTCTACGCAGGGTATAATGAAACTGAAAAACTTACAAGACTGAGGCAAATAAAAATCTATACGGTAAATGATACATCTACAACCCATTTGTCATTCGGATGGAAAGATAAAAGTGCCCGACACAATCATATTGTGTTTGAAGTTGTTTTGTAATTGTGTGCTCAATATTTTGAATGTCAACCCAATTGAATTGAAACCATTGAGCTTGAATTTACATCTCAAGTTCTCAGTCAGCAAGGTGGTTGACCTACACTGAGTCTCAAGCAACGCCCCACTGCGTCCAGGAATACCATAGAACATCATCTCAAGATGCTAAATATTTGGCAGCGGTGGGATTCGAACCCACGCCCTTTCGGACTGGTGCCTAAAACCAGCGCCTTAGACCGCTCGGCCACGCTACCTCACAATGCAATAGCCTTGCGCAGAACATATAAGATTTGCATTGCTAAATTTATTTCTTGCTTTGCAATATGCAGAATAGCCCCAGTGAAGTAGAAGATACTTTTTTAATTTTAGAGTTCTCGCTAATTTTCAAAAAGAGTCCTTTGAAAAATAACTAATAAAATAATAATAATCATCCTTTACCCTCACTGCGGGCAATTAAAAAAAATAGTTCTAAATAATATCACAGCAGTCCTACAGTTTCTGATAAGTTGTATTGCATTTTGACAAAAAGTGTGAAAGATAGAAATAAAACAAAAGTAATGGCACTTCAACAGCACATACTTTCTCTCATTATTTGTAACGGTGGTGTAATAAAATTCTCCTTGAACATACATTTATTTAATTTTTTGAAAAATCAAAAGGTTACATAAAGTAACATTTATGACACATCATTCAATGTATTTTGTTATATCCGTTCAAAATGTTCAATGAGAAACATTGGCAGCCGTTTTTGAAAAACTTTCTTTTTAAAATTGTTTTTATTTCATGAAAAACTTCGCGAAACCTAAATATACTTTGAAAAGAATGTGCATTACTTTATTTAATTATATAATTTTGAATATCTGTATAAACAATTTACCTGGAATGGCCATGTTAAAAGATAGATTACCATGTTAAAGATGGTAATCAACCAAAAAAATTTTTGAGTTGTTTCCAAATGGTAGAAGAAAGAGAGAAAGACCAAAACATACATGGAAAGAAGAAACAATCTAAATTTTAAAAGAAAAAAATTGCAAGAGAAAGAATGGGAAGATAGAGATAAATGGAAAAAATATTTAAAATGTTCCTTAAAAAGTTTCGACTATACGAATAGATTTATAGGTTGTTAGTTGATATATTAAAAAAAATAGGTACAGAAAAATTTATTTTCTACATAAGAACCTGTGAATAATATAAAAATAAAACGAATTTGACTACCTCCATTTTCGATATTGTGGTGTACTATAGTGTAAAGCACTCTAATATTAAGTGTACTTCGCTCTAGGAGAGAAAAAACAAATTCGAGCCATTTTTGAGAAAATATCGAAAATATCCTTGGGGGTTAATGCAAGAAAGACGGATAGACGTGTAGACAGACGTATAGACAGACAGATAGACACGCGAGGAAGGCAGAATATACAAGAATCAAGGGCGTCCAGACCGTGCAGGGGGGGAGGAGTTGCTTCAGTTCCCGACGTTTTAAAATTCAAATCATATTAAAAATGTATTTTCATCTAATTCAAATTAATCGTTATGAGTCATTTCTTTTGCTTGGAGAAATGAATTCTGTTTTTGTAGGAGGGGGGAGGGACGAAACGTTTGTTTGAAAGAAGCGACCCCGGGAATATACTGACCCAGATCCATTGTTTCTAGGGGGGTCTGATAGACCAAAGTGTGTTAATTATAAAGACGTACAAAAGAGTTAGATAATGAGTAGTTACATAAGTCCTATTGATAAGTGCTGTGAGATCTGCATCTGACAGATATCAAAGGGATATTGTCAAGAATATTAACAGAGAGACGGCCTTCGAAAATACGGCACGGGAAACCGCTGAATCACAGAGAGGAAGAACACGACTCCTTTGGAACAGAGGAGTGAGAGAGGCAATTCAAGTTTGGAACATATGAAATGATCAGTGGCAAGCTGGAATGTGGAAGTGGCTGCTGGAGATGCCGAAAGGTGTAGCTCCATTTGCCATTGTGGCCTTGGTGCCATTGTCGCAGGTTCAAAATCGGATGATAGCATAATAATAATAATAATAATAATAATAATAATAATAACAATAATAATAACAATAATAACAACAATAATAACAACAATAATAACAATAACAATAATATAATGCATTATTATAATTATAATTATCCGAACCTGAAAACCTTTCGGATTCTTCAGGGTGTCTCCCCCAGTCCATCATCCAGTAGCTCCTAGATCGCGCTAGCAACCACTGCTGCTAGTGACCCAGAGGTTCGTTTCGCCGCAGAAACCAGGTACACAATACTCAGTAGTTACCGGTGTGAGGAAAGGAATTCACGATGTAATGGGAACATCACAAGTGGAAACATCACTGCCTTACGCAGGATTCGATTGATTGATGATTCCGAGCTCCTCAACTTCTAAGGTCATTAGTTCCGTTAGTGAACTTTTATCGCGAAAGGTGGCGATGTGAACTCCCGCTGCTGGCTGGCGAGATCCGGAGCCGACGTAGGTCGCGGAAGGAACGCGAAATGAACATCTGAGCTACTAGTCCCCTAAGTGTATTGTATACTTTATCACGGAAGGTGGCGGTGATCTTCCCCCGCTGGCTGACGAGATCCGTTGCGGACCTACGTCGGCTTCCGGGGATTTTCCCCACCCAGGTATCTCCCACCATCGTGGCACCACCCCAGCCAGGACAAGCTGTAAGCTCCCGACTGGGCTTCCGACTTACGTAGTACATGTGTTTATAGGTATCTGTAAGGAAGGGGCGAGGATATTCATAGGAGAAGGAAGAGGACGGAAAGATCCCGCGCGATCCGTGGCTTGTTTGTTAGAGTGTTAGAATCCGGCTTTCGTCTAGTGTTGATAGGAGAAACCACGGAAAACTACCGATCAGAGAAGCTGGCTGCTAGAACTGTCCTCCAGACAGCGACTGAATTCGACCCAGGTGACCAGATAGTGTCGAAAATCCTGCCATCGTCGGGACTCGAGACTCGAACCCTAGGACCTCCAGTGACATCAATTGATGCCCTGAGCTACATTTGCCGGTGCGGGATTCGAACTCACATCATATGTGTAAAATTTACTTGGGTGCAATGTCCCAAGCCTGTACGCCACAATGCAGGCAACACTGTATGGTACTCAGTGAGTACTACTCACATTATTAAAATATTCAACTAAGTTTTGTTCCATGAGGAAAAAAGGATTTTGACACCGCCTCAGTCGGGTATGCCCACTTATCTCCCTAAAAGGTCAGGTCTGGTAAAAGAAAGCAATAAGGTGAAGCAGAATAATAAAGGCCTTTAGAAAAAAGGGTGGGCCAGTCTCACTCCTGGTCTCGTACACGTCCGAACGACATGATGATTAGGCGATCTGAAGTAGAAATATACATAGCAAAGGGTGTGATCAAACTACATCAGCAACAACTTCAGAGTTACATGTGTGTGTGTGTGTGTGTGTGTGTGTGTGTGTGTGTTTACAGGATTAACTAAAATATAGATTGTTAGATTGTTAGAAATATATCTTGATATATTACATAAATCAACAAAACAAAAACGGCGATAAAAAATCATATCCAAAAACTTTCAATGTATTTGATAAACTGTTGAGCAAGCACATTCACAAATGGCAGTAGATAAAAACTTACAAGAAATTATTTTTTCCTTATTTAATCATATTCACTAATTTAGGATAATATAAGTGATGTAATTTAAGAAAATATTGATAAATAGTATTCGTCGTTTAACTACATTTCCGTTTCCGTCATTAGCAAACATTGTTTTGGTGTTGGAGTATTTCATTGATTGGCTGATATTAATCGTGTTTCCGGACGCAAAAACAGCTATGGTCATTAGTTCCGTAGGTGTCATCGATTTTTTATCATGGGAGACGGCGTGATCTTACTCCGCTGAATGACGACCTACACTTCGGCTTGTGATGTTTCCCCATCCAGGTATCTCCCCCAGCTGGAATAAGCGCTAGGCTCCCAAATGGTCTCCCGCTCTCTGAATCTGAATCAGTGAAATTGTCGCTGATGCAATCAGTAAGAGCCTATGTCACTGATGTCTTCAGACGAAATATGTAGTTTCGCTGACAATCAGCGAATACGCGAACCTTTTCATACTGACCGCCAGTATTTCACTGGTCGTCAGTGGTAAAAGTGCCGCGCCACCATCGCTCACTGATCGTTCAGTTGTTCACGTACTGCTGCTTTCACAGATTTCTCTGATTCAAACAGTGAATGTTCACTGATTCAAAAAGTGGACCCGATTTGTACTGATTTGTTCAGTTCAGATCTCTGATTGGCAGTGGCAGGGTTATAACTGACACCATCAGTGAATAGTCACTGTCAATCAGTAGTTTTTCACTGATTCAGACTGAGAGAGCGACCTGTGTGGTTGGGTAGTGGATGTAAATGTAGGTTTGTGTGAGTAAGGGATGAGGATAAGACAAGGAAAAGGAAGGAAATATGGCGCGAAGTCCGTTTATTAGCGTACTGCTCCGGGAATCTCCTGGTGTTGATCGAAAAAACGGAAAATTACTGATCAGACACGGAAACACGGAAAGTAACTGATCAGAGAAACTGGCCGATAGAATTCTCCTCCAGAGCTAGTTGTGAAAATCCTGCTTCAGTTAGGAATCGGACCCTCGGACCCCCCCCCCCGGTCAGAGGCAGATCGCACGGTTGATGACCTGAGCCATCTGAGCCGGTGTTGGAATGTTTGTAACTCGTTTTCTTGTCCGGAAGAGGTGGATCAGAGCATGAAAAACATGCACTACACTTACGGGACTAACGTCCTCTTTATTTGACGGGCCCGGAATCACTAACAATCAATCAATCATTTTCTTGAAAATATCTCCTTTAGTATATTGTATCGAAAAATGTATTCTTTAACCACTATGTGAGATACCTTCAATTTTCAGATTTGAAATGTGATATACCAAAATGGTAATCGATAAAAACAAGAGAAATGTGTATAACGCAAGGGGAATATTTCTTCAGGAGCCGGGGATGTTACGGTGGGCAAACAATAATGGGGGTCGCCATGGAAGTTGGGTCGTAGAAAATAAACAACTGGACGTTACAGGTCATTTTTAGTGAAAAGATCTATAAGAGTGATCAATTGATGCGAAAAAACAATTTATAACAAGTGAAAAGGGGAGCTTTCAGGTTTTTTAAAAAGATGACCGGATTAATTTTCTCTTTAGACGTGGTAGCGATCAGATCGAATATTTAGCGATGGTAGCGATCAGATCGAATATTTAGCGATGGTAGCGATCAGATCGAAGAGAATCAGTTTTGGTTAAATTACATTAACTTTGATCAGATGAAGCGGGAGAATAATAGACCAGGTAGCAATAGATTTAACAACGCGAAAGTTAATACAAACGGAATGGGAAAAACTATGGATAGTAATGGAAGAGGAATTATTGTCCAGAAGGGATGGAACAATAACGTAAAATCGGAAAATCAGAAAGGAGGTTGGAATTTTCCGCGGAAATGTAAGGAAGATAAGAGACACGACCATGTCAAAATCAATGTAATAGAACAGGAAAACTGAGAGAGTTCGGAACAAATAGGAAGGATATTTCGAACAAAGATGGTGGCGAGATAATGGAGATTACTGTTGTGGAAAGCATGGCTGTGTCGGAGGAAGATTTATTAAGGGAAGACGAGAATAAACGGGCGGTACAGAGCACGTGTTTAATTTTAAAGGGAACCTATAAAAATATAGCGGTGGACGTATTAATTGATACAGGGGCGAACATCTGTGCAGTATCGCAAGAGTTATATGACCGTGTAAAGAAAAACGGGGGTTGAATTTTTTATATCATTTATTTCTTGTTCAATTACAATATAATTTTTCAGGAGTTTGAAAAGAAGAATTTTATAAATAACGTTTTGGAAAGATACCAGAGCTTTAAAATTTGCTAAATTATGTTTTTACCAATTTGAAAATGAGTATGGTAAATAAGTCAATACATAATAATAAACTAATTGAAATAAGTAATGGTTATAATTTCAGTTAGATAGGATAGTTAGAGGTTAAATTTAGAACAATTGAATTAAACTGAATAAAGATATGTATATTTAGGGAGTGCGAAAAATGTCTTTGGGAAAGTGTGAACGAATGCGAAGAGCAGAATAATTTTGACATAGTGTAAAGTGTTGAGTTGCAGGAGAGAGGAATAATGTATTAAAGCAATTTTGAGTTTGTTTGATTATAAAGGTTTTAATGGAGTCAATTTGAAGCTCTCTATGGATTTGTTTATTCGAAATGAACCAATCTGCTTTTAGTATTTTTCTTACGAATTTATTTTGAATAATTTGAATTTTCTTGATGTTTGTAGATGAGGCATTACACCAAATAGGACAAGCGTATGTAAGGAAAAGGGCGAATAATGGATTTAAAAATTTAAATTCCACAATCTATTTTTAATTTTGAATTGTTGTTAAAGATAGGGTATAATTTTAAAATTTTGTGATAGGTTTTGTTAGTGATAATTTGAATATGTGATTTCCAAGTGAGACGTTTGTCTAAATGTAATCATAAATATTTAACAGGTCTAAATGTAATCATCAATATTATGATTACATGGTCTAAATGTAATCATAAATATTATGATTACATGGTCTAAATGTAATCATAAATATTATTGTCAAGCCAAGGAATATTGGTAGTGTTGATAATTAGGGAAGGAGGTTTAGTTGGTCTACAAAGAGTAAAAATGTTTGCTTGAGTTTTAGTCGGATTTATCAGTATTCTCCAGAGTTGAGTCCATTTAATATATTTTTGAATACAATTTTGTAGTGTATTACGTGCAATTTTGATATTATTATGAGTAGCAAATAATGCCGTGTCATCAGCGTAGAGCGCTATTGTTGTAAAAGGTAAGTAGGGAATATCTGACATGTAAATATTAAGAAGTAAAGGAGAAAGAGTAGAACCTTGAGGAATTCCTGATTGAATTGATCGTATACTGGAGAGAGAGGAGTTATTTTAACTACAAAATGACGATCAGTGCTGAAATTGAGGAATTACCCATCCGAAAACTGGATATTCGCTTAGCTAATGGCAGGCGCATTCAAACGAGAAGTCGACAGATTTGAGGGGAATAGAGGTTCAAGTGGTGACGATACAGTTTCCGGCAATGGTTGTGAAAGGGTTGATTCGTCCGATTATTCTGGGTATTGATGGCCTGAAGATTTGTAAAGTCGATGTAAGTAATAGAAAAATATTGTTACGAGGAGACAAAGGACAACAGCATTGTTTAGGGATCAAAGAGCAAAAGAACGAGATTATTTGAGTATTTGCGACATTGCGGAACAAGTCGAAGAGATCCAAAATCAATTTCACGTTGCGGCGGAGGGCGTAGTCGACGAGAATGGAGTGGATTGCAGCCGTGCAATAGAAAAATTAATTTGCGAATATCGAGAAGTATTTGAGAGTTCGAAAGATCCAAAAGAGGGTTTCAGTTAGAGTTGACCGATGACGAGCCCTTTAACTGTAAACAATATACGATTCCCCAAATATTTAAATCTGAGGTTAGAAAACAGATAAATGCGATACTCAATGACGTAATTATTAAGAAATCAATGACTCCGTACTTAAGCCCGATAGTAGTCGGCCGAAAGAAAAACAACGCCATTAGGTTTTGTGTGGATGCGAGAAAGCTTAACAGTAAAACCGTTGCTCGTCAAGAGAAACCGCCGAAGCTAGAGGAAATGATACGGAAGATAAAAGGAGCCAGAATATTCACCGGATTTGATTTCACCGCGTCATACTGGCAAATCGGATTGCAACCAGAATCACGGAAATTCGTGTGTGTTGTATTTGAAGGCAATAATTATAGCAGGGCTGTCAAACGGAGCATCTACGTGCTCGGAGCGCGCTTGCGCTCCGCTAGGGCACGCAGGGCCCGCGGCCGAGGAAAGCTCGCGCTCCTATTTCTCAGGGATGCACACAGAAGGCAGTCGTGACGGGGCGCAAGAAGACGTATAAAAAGTTTGTCCGAGTGGGTTCTTAATAAGAACTTCTTATATAGTGCAAAATGTACATCAACTTGTGCTCTCCAAATGATTTTTAAAACGATTGTATTATTTTAAAATGTTTTTAGGAAAGTTTTCATAAATGCAATTTTGTACTAGGTAAAAGTGTTTGAAACTTATTGTATTTTAATATTACATAATGTATCCGATTTTATATATTTATTATATATTTTTACCGTTTTCATTACATTTTTATGAACGTTTTTTGACGTTTCTTTCTACATATTTTTCCGTACTCTATTCATCATTATTCTATAATTTTTAAGTGCTTTTTTTGCGTTCATTTTCACACGAATGATATGCACATCGTATTTCTTTTAATGTTTATTTTCAATAATAGTGTCAGTGCTTTTCTGAAATTATGATATACAATATTTATCTTGATTTAATATATATATATATATATATATATATATTGATTATATTTATTTTCTCACAAATATTCATTAGAATTAATAATTCTCTTATATTGCATTCTCTAACACTAAGTAGAAACGTGCGTTAATACTTCTGTGGTGTAATGATCAATGCTTGTATAACAGCAGTTTTTGTTTACATGTCAATTTCCACTTTAAGTTCGTAAAAATTAATAAATGTCTCTTAATGATATACCAACCGGTGTGTTTCACCCAACTTCGCCACATTCGCACTATGTTTTCTCACCCCTGCTTCCCGCCTGTAACTCGAGTGACTTCGCTAAGCTGATATCGCCACGTGCCCGAAACCTTTCCGAAGGCCATTCGCGTGCTCGTTCGTCTGACGGCCCTAAATTATAGTTTTCAGAGGATGGCCTTCGGGACTGAAAAATAGTGGTGCCGTCCTAATTAGTTATTTGGATGATAAAATTTCACAAAATTTAAAAGAAAGAATCGTCATGTAATACGTCGATGACATAGTGTTATTCTCGAGCAATATGACTGAGCATTTAGAGAATTCAAAACAATAATTCGAAACGTTTCGAACGTATAATTTTAAACTAAATATTCGAAAATGTTCAATTTGGAAGAACAGAGATAGAGTTTATGGGGCACATGATATCTGATAAAGGTATGACTCTGGAAGATCGGAAACGGGAGCTAATAAAGGAATTCCCACGACCTAGGAACATCAGAGAGATTAGAAAATTGATTGGGGTATGTAATTACTACTCTCGGTTTTGTAAAGGGTATTCGGAAGTAATACATTTTAATAGGATTGTTAAAAAAAGGAAGACAATGGGAGTGAAGTGCAGAATGTCAAGAGTCGTTTGATAACTTGAAAAGGCTTTTTGAACAGATATTCATGATTTGTTATCCTGATTTTAATAAGAAAATGTTCCTTCAGGTTGATAGTAGTGGATTCACCATTGGGGCTGTATTGTTTCAATTAGATGAAAATAAGCAGCAGATCATAGCTTTAGAAAGCCGTGTGTTAACATCGAGTAAACGTCATTTCACTACGACCGAACGGGAGGCTTTGGGAATCATTTGGGCGACGCGGATGTTAAGTCCCTATTAATTGGGCAACCATTTACAGTGATCACAAGGCTTTCATCTTTCTTATGTGTAGTTATCTCAATAACGATAGATTCCTAAGATGGCCGTTATGGTTACAGCAGTTCGATTTTGATATGCAGTATTGTGAAGGTCGAGATAATGTTTTACCTGATTACTTTGTCGAGGATTAGGATATATGAAGAGGAACCTAGGCAAGGATCGGAATTAAATGTGATTCAGATAACGAAGATACGCCCACGATGGACGAAAGGTGAATTGGCGAAAATGCAGAGGGAGAAACCTATGGAAAACGTATCATGTAACACCTTTCAACAACGCTAGTAGTGGAGGATGGCAATAGAAAAATTAAAGACCCGAACATTTCTATTTGGAAAATATATGAATGAGTATTATTTCACCGAACAAAAAAAAGGGTACACAGTTTCAAATATGGATTGCCGAAGTGTCGAGAAGCATTTTGAAAGCGGCATAAAGTGTCAATTTTCAACGGTGATCAAACAAAAGCAACACGATGAAGGTATAATTGAAAATGATACAATATTTTTTATTTCACTGACTTATAACATTTCACTGACTTATATATTTTGGTATTTGGCTGCATTTCAGATTCCCGCTATTATTGCGATGCAAACTGGCGCCTGAAGCTCATTGGCTGAAGTCTGATATGATGCGCAATAACTCATCCATCTCTTTCCACCAGGGTTCAGTTTCCTCTGCTCTCTTATCGATTCGGATTCGATCCTGTATATCGACGCACAATTTTGAGGAGAGAGAATATACTTACTGGTCTCGTTCCCAGCATGTCTCCTGAAAAAAAAAAGAACAAGCCATTTGAGTCCCAATTGCATTTACACAACGGAGCAGTCATCAAACAGAATTTAATATATATGATATTACTGTTATAGAGATGTATAATATTATACGAGCGACATTTGGGAATATAACTTTACAAAGCGTAGCTCTTGCAGACAAATCGCGACCTTAAAGTAAAAAGGTTCTATCTAACATTTTTTCCAAAAATGACTTTATGTTATATTTGTAATGGTAGCGATGAGATTTACATAACCTCCAAGTTACATTGATCTACGAAGCTTAGTTTCTGAGATACAGGTAAGGTAAAATGGTTCTATCTGCAAAACGTATGTTCAAGTTCGGGAAAAAAAAGGTTCTATCTGCTTCACCGCGCAAACCAATCTGTTTACATGTATGTGGACATTATCTTGTTGGCTGCACAAAGTGTCCAGGTATTGTAAGATCTTTTGAGAAGCAGATTTAATTGCAATGTTGTGTGAAAGTGAAATTGAAGATGCTGTTTTCGAGCATTCTTGTTCTGAATACGATTCTAATGCGGCAAGCAGTACTGAAGAAGACCAGACACCGAGGCAAAACAGTGCTGTAAGCACTGTTTGTGTTAAAGCAAAGCAGTTCTGCAAGAAGGTAAACATATTTTTATAAATATCGACCTATTTCTTCTTTATCGGGTTTAATTGGTAGCCATCTAGAATTTATAATAGTTCGGCAAAATTGGGCATTTGGATATTCCTTACGGACGCCTAAGTGAATGTCTTACTAA
>JAHLJT010009419.1:69048622-69069298 GCA_031308135.1 Acheta domesticus | reverse complement strand
CTATCTCTTTTTCAGGGGAGGTGGCGTATTTTATCGCGGCGCTGCCCAGAATTAGTCACCCCCAAAAGGGCAAGAGGGCAAAGACATGGTATTGAGGATATACGTGCTTCCGTTTGACGGAGAACACTTCTTTAAACTGTTGAATACCCCAGTGGCCAGAGCTGTTTACATATCCGAGCAATGGGCGGATGGAAGTTTCTGTCTCTCTGGAGCAGCGATTAAAAATACACAACATGCCCTTCCCTGCAGAAGAGATTGGAGCTTTAAAAAAGCAAAGCCCTAAGAATATTTCATTGAAACATGACGGTCATTATTATACAATACATATACACACAATACAGCATATACAAAAATATAAGAGATAATCTCTGAGCATTTCATCATTTAGTGACACAAATGGTACAATTATTGGAAGCATTGGTGATAAGATTGTACTTGTAGAGTGCGACAAAATTTGACCCCTCTTAGGCCGTTTAATTATTGAGCTCTACTAATCCCGTGTAACTCCTAATGTAATTGGTACAAACCAACGTACAAACATTTATTTATAGATTGATATTTATACAGAAATTAGTTGATAACTACACTAGGGAATAGCGGAATAATTTTCTTACCACTTTAACACTGCTTTGATTACTTAAACACAAAGGAGCACTTGCTGTCGCCTTCAGTAGTATCTTCCCTTCTTCTGTGAAGGTGGTTCTTGAATCTCCTTCCTCTGCAGGTGTCACCAGAAGAGACCTAATGCGAGAGAAGATGGAAGTCTGGGCACGGTCAATAGCCAATTGTGGATGTTAAAATTTTCATTTTTCTTCCTGAAGGAAACAGAGACTTATACTCTTGAAATTTGGTTTCTCGATCCCATAAAACAGGATGTTCCTTAAGGGCAGATGGACTTTCATATCAAGTTGCTTTTGACGTTATAGTTGGGAAGGCAATCTAGGGCGATGGAAGGGAGGGACAGGATGCCGTAATAAAATTTCATTAGTGGAAACGGTCTTATAGGAGTAAAAAGTTGCATGGGTATTCTATAAGGAATCCGGATCCAATAAGGAAACGCGCTAGTTTCTGTTTACGGACTGCGGCGCTCCTTTGTAACAAAGAATGGTACAACCTTATTTCTGTGCACTGATGAACACCCATTCAATCGCGAATACTTCATCCACAAGTGTAGTCCGGCCGCGGACTCGGCAGGAACAAGCATCTGGAACATGAATGGTGTTTGCGCCATATCCAGGCCGACCACCTTCAGCTGTCGAAACGTATCTTCGTTGTACGGTCACTTTTTACTCTCCGTCTCAACTATTCTGTACACCACTTTTACTTCGTCTCAAATTGGACAATTTAAATAGTACAATATGTGGAATTTTCAAATCACACAGCAGCCACTCAGTCCTACAGTGCTTTCAATCTTCTAGCATCCAGCGAGTCAAGGAAGGCTTCATTTTCGTCCGCCGCCGTAATTCACCATAGTTTCACAGTGCCAGTACCACTAAGCAGGGAGTTGTCCCGTTGCGCCAACCTGTTTCCGTATCCTTAGTTGTCGTTGTTCTTCGTGAACGCGATCTCCTACTCCTTCTCACTCCATCACTTAGTACTCTTTCGGCAGCGGCTTCCCGTTTGCATGGGCGAAGGCCGCCGGGAAAAACTGGGCAGCTTCATGTGAGATCCCAGAGTGTTAGTCCGATGCGATAGGCAGCGTGAGTGGAAAAGAGCGCACGTGCGTCGATTGCCATGTGACGTCGACTGCCTCAGGCTGACGGCTGACGGCTGTGCTCGCTGGCGGCTGTGGAGGAAGCGGAGAAGTCCACCAATCCTGGCGGGGCTGTGGAGCGTGGACAAGTACTCGTTCAGCGATCGCTTCCTTAACCGTGCTGTCTGAAGATGGGGTCTGCAACCTTCCGGCTTGAAAGTCAATCATCGCAGGAACGCTTTCCAAAGATGTTGCACCACACCGTACTAGAAACGCAGCATTGTCTTCTGCATGCCTCCGTTAAATCGTTTACTTAAAAACAATTTCCCAATTGAATCTGCAATAACTCGGCATACTTGTGATGAATGTTTCTCGGATAAATTCTCGAGTTGGCTCATCATAGCTTATTTTGAAGTCTTTTGATGACTGAAGTGGATGTTAGGGGAGGATAATGCAATATAACAATAATGGTTCAGGGCAAAGAGAATGAGGGGTTTAGAGATTGCACACCAGAAATTAGTCAAGAAAATATGGTAGGAGGGCATTATCATCCGGATCAGTTCTTTGGAGCTGAATTGTACAAGGAAATACCATTGGTTCTGTGGCGGTTTGTTCACTGCTCACAGCCTTTCTGCTTTGCTCATTACTCAGTCAGGTTCCAATATTTCTTAAAATAATATCTTTAAACTCTCTTAAGACTCATTCAGACCATTCCTTCCATCCAGTCAATCAGTATGAATCTGATTCCATTTTGATGTACAATTAACATATAAAATTAGTATTGAATTCATAAAAATGAACTGCGTACATTCAGCCGCAGTCATAGTCATGTTTGCACGACATGTCGCCACCAATTCGGGCATATGAGTACTAACAATGAAACAGCCCGAGTCTTTCGCCACCGACGGCGGCGATAAGGCCTGGCGGCGCCCGGACGGCGCCTGAGCGACGCCTGGACCCTGCACCCTGTCGCCAGCGCAGAGTCATGCGTCGCCACCCCAGACGGCGCCTGAGCGGCGCCTGGACGCTGCACCCTGATTCAAAACTTTCCGCCCTGGACGGCGCCTGACCGACGCCCGGAACCTGCACCTTGGCGTCAGCCATCACGTGACGCCAGCGCGGACGACGACACCCCGGGACTGGCTAGAGACGTCCCCTCCACGAGAGGTCTCCCCCCCCACGCACTCCGCAAGGGGAAGATCATAAATACCCTGGAGCTATTGGTGGCGATGTAACATGCGCTGTTGCGGGAAATAAAATGCATCTTTAAAAGTTATCTCTGTATTTTCGTGTGCGTGTCCTCGTGAATCTGCATGGCACAGCGGTCCAATCTCGCGACCGTTTCTCCATCCTGATCAATTCTGCTGTGGAGATACTTAACTATAGTACTGCCGTAGTCACAGTACCAACCGTCATTTTTGAATTTTTTAAAGTCAATTATACTCGAGACATACAAATTGAATTATCTCGTTTAGAAAAAACTGTATGGCAATGTATAATATTTTTAAAAAAAATGTCATTATGCTTTTTAGTGCATGAAATATTTAATAGCAAACGGAAGCAATAAATAGATGGCAAGAAGGGGAAACAGAATCGATCCCGTGTCTGCTGATGTATCTACAGCTATAATGAGAGTTTTCGAAAAAATACTCATGAAAGTAGTGTTTACTTTCTGAAATATATCACTGAAGCACTATAGTAAAAAGCATACGAATTTAGAAAATTCAAACTATTGTGCCAGCTAGAGATGTGAAAATACTTCTCACAAACGCTGAGGGTATATCCAGGATAAATGAGAAACCAAATGAAGAGAAAGGTTTGGTAACAAACTTATTAAGGTGCAGGTGGTTGTGATCTGTTACCGTTTTTACTAAGAGACATAAGGATAACCCGAGTAGTCGAGGTTACGTACCGTTTAAAATTAGGTCGTGAAAAAAAGGAACCGGGAAACGTACGAAGGAAACCCATGCTATCGATTTTTCCGGAGATTTAGCAGAAGTGTCCATGGAAGGATCTCGAAGTCCAAAGGACTTGCATAATATTGTACAATTAAATAAGCTTCTAGATGACAAGATTCAAGATTGGTGAGTGGATAATGTCTAGGATTGTAAATATCCCCAACTTAGGAAGTACGGTGTACAGTACGCCGCAGAAAAGAGCAGCAAATAGTGGAAATAGTTTACAGGAAAATGAAGTTTCTCCAGAGGAAGAAGTGTATGTGTATAAAGAAAGGCGCGTGGCGTAAACCCATTCGTTTAATCGGAGACTTCATGCTGTTTTTCTCCAATTTCATGGCAAGTGTTGAATCTGTTAAGAAACTGATGACAAGAGAAGTATAGTTTTATTACTGCTTGATTGAGAGACTGAGGTATTCCTTTACGGATACGATAAAATCGTGGGCAAGTGTGGCACAATGCATTGATAACCAGGCAGTATTCGAGTGTATACATGCTCGCAATCATCTGTGTAGTTGCTTCAACCCAATCCGGTAAGATCTTGGCATTAAAGCAGTACCTCATACCCACACCTCTAAAAGAAAATAAGCAATTTTTAGCACTCACCGGATGCTATTTGAAATTTATTAAGGATTTCTCTGATATAGCTTTCCCCTCACCCGTTCCCTCAAGAGAGGAACAAAGACTGACATCAATGACTCTTGTCGGAATTCCTTTGAAGAACGCAAAGTACTTTTGCCCAATGCGCCAGTATCTGTGTATCCAGAATTAACGCAACCATTCACACCGACGATGAATGACTCCAACTTTGCGATACGATCAATACTCTCAGAAAGGCCGCGTGTGGTGAAACGGTGCGAACTCATTATCGCAAGTCATTGCCCGCCGCCGTCGCCGTCTCCTGCTACCTCCTCTTCCGCTACGACTGTCTGGGTACCTCCAACGCTATGTAAGTTTCTGTTCTGCATTATGTAAGTTCCTGCCTTTTGACAGAATAAATCCATAGTAACAGTCTCTGTGTGTGCATCTTTTTGGCCCGCCACCCGCTCCCACCTTATGTCGTCGACTTCACGACATATTGGTGTCAGGTGTGGGGTAGAGCAATTCAGTAAATGGAGGGGGCGCAGGTCTATAACCCGGGCTTCAAATCGAAGTACGGGTTTGAACCTCAGCAGCGGGCGCACTTAAGAAAAGACCAAAGATGGGAGAAGGGTAGGTATTGGATTCTCGGGTTGTCATAATCTTCAAGAGTGAGTCATTGTCGTCGGCCCCCTCCCCCTCCTCACCACAAGACCACTGCGGTTGGTCAGCTGCAGATGAAGATCTTAAAGAAGATCTTACATTGCATTAGCGGTAGAAAATCGGCGGGTACGGCCATGGTGTTGTGCGAGAAGCACTCATACCTCCTACGTTGGGAAAGCGGGGATACTACTAATTTAATGGATTTTGCGGTTTTTACCCTCGAGACGAACACAGAAAGCACTGGTACGATCCACACTTCTGAACTTTCTACCTCCACCAGTTCTGCCTACGCTCATGCGCCGCCTCAAGTGTCGGGCAACCAAATCTTCATGGTCCCGATTTTCAGCGGAGAAGATAGCGCGAAAGTGGAGACATTCTTGGAGCACCTACGAATTGTAAGCCAATTCAATGGTTGGAACGTGGATCAAACGTTAGGAGTTGCCCGCCTTCGGATCACCGACAGCGCTGCAGAGTTTGTTGATAACCACGCTCATGTGACCGTCTCGTACGCTAATTTTGCAAATATCCGAAGGATAGGTTTCACCAAAATTCTCGCGACCGTCCTTAGAAAAGCTCTTCAATAACTGTACCCAGAGGCAATTGGAATCAGTCAGCGATTTTTCTAACAGACTGAGGACCCTTGAACGCCGACTGCTTAGTTGCTGCAGTAAACCCGACTCCGCGGAAACAAAGACTATTTTCAAAGAAAGATTACTGGCTCAATTTCTGGCGGGTTTGCGCGAAGAAATAGGTCGGTTCGAATACGTACGAAATCCACAGAATATCTTGGAAGCAGAAGAGTTCGCCCGCGTACAAGAGGCGACGTCCAGAAACTACGTGGACACCACTCGTACAGTGAATGCACTGAATTACCTTCCCCCCACCCCCGTTGGCTGGTATGCGCAATGGGTACCCCCGCCCCCGGCATCAGCACGTGCGCCTGGCCCTTTTCCACAGCAGACCGACCAGTACGTGCCGCTTCCTGCCAGCCAGTTGGAATGACCGCCCCCACTCAGTGTTTCAGCCTTCCGCCTTCGCGTTCAATGCCTCGGTTCCCGAGTCATGTTTACACGACATGTCGCCACCAACTCGGGCATATGCATATTAATAATGGAAATAGCCTGAGCCTTTCGCCACCGACGGCGGCGTTAACGCCTGGCGGCGCCCGGACGGCGCCTGAGCGACGCCTGGACCCTGCACCCTGTCGCCAGCGCAGAGTCATGCGTCGCCACCCCAGACGGCGCCTAAGCGGCGCCTGGACTCAGCACCATGGCTCACGCCTGGACCCTGCACCCTGCCCCCTCAGCGCAGAGTCATGCGTCGCCACCCCAGACGGCGCCTGAGCGGCGCCTGGACTCTGCACCCTGATTCAAAACTTTCCGCCCTGGACGGCGCCTGACCGACGCCCGGACCCTGTACCCTGGCGTCAGCCGTCACGTGATGCCGGCACGGAGGACGACACCCCGGGACTGGCTAGAGACGTCCCCTCCACGAGAGGTCTCCCTCCCCACGCACTCCGCAAGGGGAAGATGATAAATAACCTGGAGCTATTGGTGGCCAGCACACTATAGCTCCAGCGATGTACATGCGCTGATTGCGGGTAATAAATGTATTTTTAAAAGGTTGTCTCTGTATTTTTCGTGTGCGTTCCTGGTGAACCTGCATGGCACGGCGGTCCGATCTCGCGACCGTTTCTCCAACTTGAATTCATTCTATTGTGGAGATACTTAACTCCCGGACGCCCGTAATTCCTCCCCGACCCCGCCGTATTCTCGACAGCCGGCCGCAGCAAAAATACGCTACCATTGCCAGAAGCCGGGCCATATCGCTGTGAACTGCCCTAGCAAACGGCAGGAATGCTATAACTGCGGACAGACGTGCCACAGCATAAGAACTTGCTCCAATGTAATCTGCGGCAGATGTAGGCAAAATGGGCACGTTACCGTCGACTGCTCGAAGCAGAGGAATCCTTCGAACGAGGGAAACGCGTAGGCCCGGACCGTGAGGTCGGGGACGAGATGATACTGGCTGTAACCCCTGAGGATGGAATGACCGTCAGCGTCACTATCGGGTACGGAGCGGCATCAAGAGAAGGCATCAAGAATGGAACCTCGATCACAATCAAACTAGACCTATTAGGCTCGTTGAGAGAGTTTGAGAAACTAGGGAGTCCATTAGAGCAGTCTAGAAAGATGAAGACGGATGGGACATAGTGCGAACAGGGCTGTACATCCGGAGAGATCCACCTACATCAGGCTAGCGGAAGGGACGAAAGCAAGACAACGGAGAACGACGCAGAGCAGGCTAGAAAGATGAAGGCGGATGGGACAGAGTACAAACAGAGCTGTACATCCGAAGGAGAGATCCACCTACATCAGGCTAGCGGAAACGGTAAAACTAGGGTAAGCAAGACGATGGAGAGTGACACGAAACAGGTTAGGGAGATGAAGGAGGACGTAGAGTTTTTTCGTACGTGAGAAATAGGTTTGGAAGATTCTAGACTACCATTGGAGGAAAATTATTTGTTACAAAATATTTGATGACTGACGGAACAAGCCACTGTTTTTCTTGTAGGTTTAAGCGTGAAGTGGAAAAGATAATTATGATGTGTGATGACCTCTTGTGGTCTATTGAAAACGACCTGGATACGAAGATTCTTGTACCATCAAATGCGACGCCTAAGAGCAAGTTAATAGGGGCTTCGCGTGCTGACGAGGGTGCGGAGTATAGCATTCACTCGGACGTGACGGTCGTGGAGTTTTACCGTGCGTCAGAAATAGATTCGGAAAATTGTCGAACACCAATGGAAGAAAACGAGAAAAGAGAATATTCAGTTATTGAGAGGTTAAACCCGAGGCTTTCATGTACGCCTGAGAACATAAAGAAGAGAAGAAGTTAAGCATATTGATGTTACGATACAGAACGTTCCTTCCGTGACCAAGGTCTTCAAGGAAGATTTTTCGCCACTGTCACAGTTTATATCAACATCTCAGTCCGGTTGTTATCCAAAAAGCCCTAGTCCTTTCCAAAGCGGCAAGCTGACGCGGAGCGCCCAAGACCTGTGCAGCGCCAAATGACTTACATGGCGTGGCCGAGCACAAAGAGCTGTTAGCAGTCACCCTGGCCCATCAGATCCCGGAGAAAATACGGCGCACAGGCGTGTACAAGGCGTGCCTGCTGGTGCGTGTGAGGCGATGGGTGCTCTCACGGTGGCTCCCCGAGCGCAGGCTCCTGGTGGATGTCCTTCGATCCGAGCGAATGCGGCAAGGACGGGACACGCTGGTTCTGGGCGACGCGAACGCGCGAGCAGGCGAAATGTTCTGTCGCTTGTGAAATGGAGCTGCCGCCGCTACAGCCCCTGTCCACGGCGTACGCTCCCTGTCTGCACTCCTAGCCAATGTAGAGCATGTGTGCATCGTGGATGACTACTCCCCAGCAGCGGATCGTCGAAGGTGCGGACGACGAATAACTCATGTGTTAGCAGAATCATGGAAAAGCCCATGAGAGGCAAAAAAAACAACAGATGGGTGATTATATTTTCCCCGAGCTATAAAGGTGCCTCCACGACCCATAGTGCTAGGCAAGGTTCCGTTCTTCCCCCGGAGTCACAATGGATCGTGGACGCTAGGAAACCGGAAGTAGGCATTCCACCTCTAATAGTGAAGGTTGATAAGGACCTTCCTCCTTTGTAAGATGTGACGATCCTCCTTTGTAATCTAAGTAATTTAGACAGAACAGTTAACAGCAGTAGTGAAATATTCTGCAATCCCTTCATAGCAGACTAGTCTAATCGATGAAGATGAACCCGAATTATGGCCAGAGCCACTTGCTCGAGGCATTTGACTTCAACGGGGTACCGGAAGAGGCCAAGGCCACGTTGTCAAGCTTGATCTCCGAGTTCTCGGACATATTTGTTCACAAGTCGACAAGACTAGCATCCACGCCGATAATGAAACATACAATTGACGTGGGGGCGGCTAGACCCATCAAAAAGGCTCCCTACCGCGTACCTCACGCCCAGCGGGACACGCTGGACAGTGCCATCCAGGACATGCTAGATTAGAGCATAATCAGACCCTCGGCGAGTCCATGGTCATCCGAGAGGATAGAGGCGGTAAAAATCTTCCCGGAACCAACCAACGTAAAGGAGCTCCCATCTTTCCTGGGCCTAGTAGGCTATTATAGGAAATTTATTCAGCAATTCGCTGAAACAGCTGTTCCTCTCGATTGACCAGCAAGGACTCCGCCTACGTCTGGGACGATGAGCAGCAAAATGCAAACCGTCCTGGGACAAGGAGAGAAGTCTCAGAGCAGCGGAGCTGCCAAAGGCAGCGGAGGCAGCGGAGATGCCAGAACAGCAAAGTGCCTCAGAACAGAGGCATGGCACGCCCAAGTGCTTACTAACGGACCGAGAAGCTAATTTCACCTCTCGGCTGATGAAACAAGAATGCACGCTCTTGAAAATACAGTCTATTCTCACCTCGCCGAACAACCCTCGGCAAACGGCCGCCTAGAGAGAGCTCACCAATCTTTCGCAGCCGTCATCTCCCATTATGTTGCGCAAGATCACACAGACTGGGACGAACACCTAAATTTTGCATTATTTGTACATTGAAACTCATAACATCGGGTGACAGGACTCAGCCTCACGTATTTGGTCTATGGCCGGGAGATTCAAATGCCTGGGACTACATACTTAGCCCTCTTGCTCCTTCATATGCAGAAGAGGCCCCGTACCATTACGTGTTACAACGTCGGTTGCAAATAGCGTTTGCCCAGGTTAAAGAACTTAATGATGTGGTCACTGCCAAGGAGCACGAAGGGAAAAACGCCTACCTCACGCTCCAGAGCATAACCGAAGGACATTGGGTGCTCCTGCGCAATCTCGCCTTACAGCCGGGGCAAAGTCGGGAGCTCGCGTCCAAATGGGTGGGCCCATACCGAGTAGTAAGGGTAAGAAGCTCGGTAACATTTGACAAACAGCACCCGGGAAATGGACGCACCTTGGCTGCCCACCACCAACCTGTTACTCTTACCACCCGAACTCGACGCAGCCTCTCCATCCGTCATAATAAACGAATAACAGGGACGCGAAGGACAGTCACTCAGGTACTAACGACAGCACCACTCAGCCATCTCCGCCATCACCAGCCCCCCAGCCGCAGCCACCCCAGTCACTATCGCCGCAACCCTTCAAAATTTTGAATATCATTTTGGTTCCCTTTTTAAAAAGTGACTTAATTTTTGCTGTTTTGAAAATATCTGGAAATATTCCTGTACATAAAGAAGCATTGAAAATGTGAGTTAACGGATGTATAAAGGCAGGTGCACAAGTTTTTAATAAACAATCCGGAAATTCATCTAAACCAGATGAATATTTATTGTTTAGTTTACTCACTATTCTGAGGATTTCGTTGGGAGAAGTTTCGGAAATAAACATCGTATCTGAAATTTTTTGGGAAGTGTAAAATGTTGAATTTTGTGATTTTAGTCCCTTCGTGAGATCAGACGCAATTATAGAAAAGTGTTTGATGAAGAGATTGGCAACTTTTTACGGATTACTCGTTTCTCTTTCATTATCCTTTAAAATAACATTCTCAACAAGGTATCGAGATGATGTGGTTGTATTTTTTACGATATCTCACATTGCTTTAGTTTTGTTACTAGCGCTCAAATGTTCTGACTATTTTTCATTATTTTTGCCTGAACTATTACTTTTCTTAAAATTCTTTTATATTCTCGGAAGTATATATGGAAACCGGGTGATATGTTATGATGTTTAGAAATAAAGTAAAGCGTACGTTTGTTTTTACACGATGTTCTAATTCCTTGTGTGATCCAAGTATTACTTTTGCTCGAAATGTTTAATTTTCTTTTTTTAAGAGGAAAGCACGCGTTAAAATGAATTGAAAGCTTGGAGAAAAATAAATTATATTTTTCATTTGTGTCAACAGCGTTATAAACTGCGTCCCATGATTCCTTCATCAAGTAGTCCGTAAATAATTTTATATTAACTTTAGTGAATGCTCTGCACATGCGTGTATTTTCATGCAATATTGATATTTATAATTACAACACACGCCGTAGAAATCACGTGCATTAAGTGTCAGTATCAACAGTTCAGTACAAGAAATCAACATACAATACATGTAAGTTACTTTACAATGCATTGCTAGATGACATAAAACAATTAAAGTCGGTACACAAATTTAAGTTTAAAGTAAAATCCTTTCTGCTGCAAAACTGTTTCTATACAATTAGAGACTATACTGATCGTGAAAAAGAAAAATAATGTTTAATGTAACAAAACAGATATATAATGAATTAGTTTAAGTTTGCATTGTATACATTTAAAAAAATATTGAATACGCCTGTAACAAGTAATGTACTTTAGCTTCCGGGTCAATGACCCCCATCTCGATCAGGTTTTTGTCCAGTTTCCCTGATCCATTGAGCAAATGCTGAGATGGCCCCTTGTTTTGCTTCTGGACGTAAATGTAGCTTCACTGTGCGCACGTTTTTTTTTAAATTCTGGCCCTCAAGAAAATGTGCGCAGATACATTTCTTTCCCCACACGTCATATACAGTTTTTACTGTTTTTTGACAAATAAATAAATAAACCCCTCCCATCGCCGCCGTCTCCGCCACAGCCTTCCTCACCACTGCCATTTCAGCCACCAACACCGCCTACACTCCGGCCCATGCCATCGCCGTCACCCCAACTTCCAGCTGCGGGGCAGGCGCGAGAGGCGCCCGCACTCCAAGCAGACGCCTCGGCAAGGGCGGCCCAGCGCCGTTGCAACTTCCGGCCACTCCCGGAACGGCGCTGATTTGAGGCTCTGTTACAGCGACGATTGACCACGCTGGCCGGCTCACAGGTCTCTATATGGAGCTATTCGGCAGCCCGCTCAAGGACTTGGAAGTTTCAGAAGAGTCTCGCTGACGAGGTACCACGAAACGGGAGGAGCCCCCTTTAAACGCCCGGCCGACCCATTTTCCTCCCCGGAAAGACGCACCGGCAAGGGAGAGTGCCCGCCTACACCCGGACGAAACCTCTTTTCTTGCCACTCGCCGCTCGCCAGTGAAGGCACCGCCCTGGGTCTCGCCCCCGCCTCTGGGGGGGGAGATGGTTGCCCGCCCACACCCGGGCAGAGACTGTTTCAAGACTACCTACCCCGAGCGCCAGCTAGGGTCCTGACCTGGGATTCGGTCACACATGGCTGCTCAGGAGACAGCCCGGGGACGTACTGCCCCACTACCGACCCAACGTCAGCGCGGCAGTTGAAAATTCCCTAGCAGGATTTATCCCGGGGCGGGGCACCAAAGACATCCCTCAGCCCAGCTCTCTAACGGGCGACCCAGCCTCCAAAGCACGGGATCCGAGACCCCCGCCACTGCGAGGCCCGCGACCAGTTCCAAGCCTTCCCATTCCGCCATTTGGACTAGGATAGGTCAGAAGGCGCGGAATGACGGCAAAAAAGCGACACAACTATCGGCATGCATCAACGCGCAGGAATGAATGGGCAGTGATTGGATCCAAAGAGTAGAGTCAGAATGAATGAATAAGGATAGGGAGTGAAGGGGTGATAAAAGACAAGAGGTCGTAGTGCGAGGGGAGTGAAAGTGGCAAAGTGAGGGAGTGTAGGGCTAGATATTTGCAATCCTCTAACAATTTTTCACGCAATTTTGCTTAGGCAAAACGTGTGGATCCGGCTGTTGTGGTCGGTGGTGCTGAACCTTGTGGGCAATCTCGGCGCCCGGACGTTGCCATTCGTGCCCGAAGAGGCAGTAGCCATCACCTCAGAAGAATGACTACTAAGCGTGGTCTTGAAAATTCCGATGTTAGAGGGCATGGTCGAGAAGATGGAATGTCAGTACACGAACTTCCGCTCTCTTCGAGTTAAGGTGGAGGAGCGTAACCCGCGACCCCACAATGCTTCACTTCAGGTTACAAACATTTCCCAAGAGTACGAGATGGACCTGGATCATGGACGACTGAACTTGATTATGAAACCAACCTCACTAATCAGGAAGGTCCTATCTCTACGTTGCATATTATAGAACAAAGTCTCAATCAAAATATGAATCAATTGTTCATTACTTTCGTCCCAACGACCGGCCTAATAATAAAAAAGGAAGCATAAAATTATTAGATTACGTACTATTCAGGAAAACCTTTCACGCGACTTGCAACCGTCCCCCAAACTCTTTACTCAAAAATCCTTGGTACAAAAATAGCGTCCCTAAACCTTCCCGAAAACCCGTTGGGGGTTAGGGACCCAAGCCGTCGGAGCTCCCAAACGTTGCGAGCTATTTCCGAGCGACCAGTCACCACCAGTCTTCAACCATCACTGTGACGGGCCTCCAAACGGGTGATAGTGTAATGTCGCGCTTATTACGGCATGCATAAGTATTGTATTTGGCGCGTGAGCATCTAGGCAGCGCGCTCTGACGGGATCGGCGGCGGCAGCGGCAGGCTGTGGCCACGGTGCGGCAGGTTCGAGGCGTGGAGCGAGTCTCGCCGCCTAGATCGGCCCTTTAAAGGGAGCCGGCCGACACCCCGACAGCAGTCTGGAGAGATACCCGAGAGCGCCACGAGTAGCGGTACGCGCCGAGTCCGGAGAACCAGCCGCCAGATGCATGTCGTTGTGGGGTGATGATTACAGCCAGCATCAGCAGGAAGCGTCCAGAGGCGGACGCGTCGCTAAGCAGGGCATTGGAGATTGCCCGGGATTGGCAATATGGCTGACTACTTTTTGTAATGAATGGAGTAATAAATTATTGTTAAATTATCGTGCGATTCTTATTTAATGGACATAACAGATGGAACTTTATGTACCAGAATTTCACGAGGGTCCACAACGCCCTGAGCTACCCGCTACGGGATCCCAGGCGGGAATACACACAATGAGTTCGGACGAATCTGGAAATCCCCACGAGTCTGGTCGTTGTATCTCCGTCAGTTCTTCGAGCAGACGACACCAGCAACTGCACTTTTCTCAGATTGGCCGCCAAGAAGAGGCAAAACCAAAATCACAGTTGGATCATTAGAAGAAAGAAACAATTCCTTAATGGCAAGAGAAAAGTCAAACGGAGTCAGGAGCGTACTAGTGTCAGTTAGAGTGTAAAGCGTATACATTAAACCATCAATATCATTTGAGTGTTCTAATGCCCTTGGAACGCAGGGAGTGTAGTGTTGGTGAATAGATCGAGTGCCAATCAACAAGCCCGGATACAGCAAGGCTAATCGTACAATCTTACACTTGGGCTGAAATGACTCCACGAGTGTCACGAACGGACAGTCTAATGGCTAAGTATGACCATTAATGTTAAGTTCTATCAGATTACTAGGGCATATGTAAGTGTTCTTGTGTTTTTACGAACATCTCGTGGGTCGCCTTACTATTGCTCTTATGCAGGAGAAACCCAGGATCGTAGGTCTTATTATTTTTACCCGAGGAAGACACTGAATCTCTTCAGGAGACTGGTCTTGTGAACATGTACCTGCAAATATCTACAATATGGGAGGTTCTGAGCATCTGAGAACAGTATTCAGAATTTAAAATCTTATGGAGTTGCAAGACGATAGATTCCTAACTTCTCATTAGGTATTTATAACATTTCTAAAGAACACTCAATGAATTTGGAACACTGTTCTCATTAAAATCAAATTTTATCTTTAACTATGCCTAAGATCGAAGAATGCTCATCTTGAGGATTGTTTGACTCGGTAGCTCATGAACTACATTATTTTTTCGGAACGGTTATGGCTAAACAGCTGCGGCACCTGTAAATACTACACATATTACTACTTTGACAGCCAGATTAGAGCAATCCCACACAGGTGCTCAGGAGGCAGAAAAGAAAGGTGCCGGTCCCGGTCTGTCTTGGCGTGGGAGCAGAGGTTTGTAGATCCCCATCCATTAACTGCACTAAATTTGGGAAAGGGGGAGGAATGCTGTATCCCGTAGCTCGGTGTGCCAGTGGATCCAAGACCCCCGGAGCATATAAGACCTCGAGCCTCCCCATCCCACCCTTTCGACTTGGAAGGCGTCCGAAGGCGATGGTTGACGGCAAGGAGGCGCCACAACCACAGTAGTAACATCTACCGCTAGCATAAGCTTCTCGTAAAGAAGAATGCGGAGTGGGCGGCACAAAATGACACTACAGGGAGATTCATGTGTCGGGATGAGAAGTGATATGAAGAATGTACGAATACTAATGAGAAGTAACAATGAAATTATAGGGAAAATTGCAAGAGCGCTCGTGTCGAAGGAAGTGATGGTCATTACCAAAGGGGAATGGCCAATAAACGTGGACTTAGACTTCGCAAGTATAGTGAATGTTATCAGAAAAGTGGAACTTCAAGTCTCATACTTCCGCTCTCTGTGAGCCAAAGTGAAGAATCGCAACCCTGAACTCCACAACGCCTCCCTTCAAATTTAAAATATTTCTCGGGAATACGAGATGAACGTGGAACACGAGCTAGTCAAGGTAAAGGCAAATCACTGGGGGATGTGACGGACCGCCACCACCGCGCGTTCGCCGATGCAGTAGGGTAGAGTCTCTAGATACAGAGAATAGCGCATTCCATTGTTCCACTATTCCGCATTTTTATGTCCAGTTGACAGGAAAATTAGAACTGTAAGATATTCTGAGTGGTGAGAACCATGAATCTATCTCAATCTAAATCAATATTATCTTAAACATCTGTATAACGTCACGAATTATTATAATTTTTCTTCAGCTCCTGATTGCTACTTGGTGGGGCTATTAGGTGAGAGCATATTAAATGGCGGTGGTTGCGGTACTATCTGCATTGAGGGACTGTACAGCAGGGCACGGGCTCTTCTGAGTTCGGGCGGCCGAGCGAGGTCACCGCAGAATTCGAGGACAAAAATGGCTATGCAGTAGTTAACCTTGCATGCTAGTCATGTTTATAAGATATTTCGCCCACCCAGATGACGGTGACAATGACAGCGATTATCAGTATTGAACCATGACCAATGAAGTAGCTCGAGCATTTCGCCAACTTACATGACGGTGGTGAAGCCTTATTGGCGCCCAGACTCTGGACCCGTTTCACCATTGTGACGCCAGTTCAGATGGCGGTCTTAATATAAAGATCTAAGTTTTTCAAAACAATTTTATTTAAGATAAAAACCTTTGTCATCAGCATACACTTTTGCATTATTACTATTCTACAATTTCGAGTATACAGAGGTCTCCGAAAATGGGACCACCTCTACTTTCTTTACGGCCTTTGCTATACAAGAGGGGGGAAATTAAAGGGAAAAAATGGAGCCGCTTTTGAGAAAATAGAAAGAGAATTTTTTGAAGTATTTAGAAAACATCCCCCCAAAAGACCTAATTCTTAGCTCAAAATATGAATTTATTTTCATGATACTACCCTCGAAATAACATTTATTAAAACTTGCCAAAATCTGTTCATGTCCGGATTGACTATATACTCAGCATTGTTAAGATCTCGAAAACAGAGGGTAAAGCTAGTAACTCAAAATCGCATTTTAAACCATAACGGAATCACAGAAATATCTAACCACCTCTTGAAATACTTCTAAATTCAAAACTCAAGTAATTACATTAGTCAAAGAGAGTTGTGCCTGAAGAATAAAAACAAAAGGCGTCTTCACGGAACGCAAGTTCACGAAAATCCTATCACAGCTGAAACCCCTTTTTCAAGTATCTATGTCGATACGTTTTTGTTTTGTTTTTTGAAGGAGATAAAATCCTTAACTCTATAGACGTATTTTCCAAATAAGCTCAAGCTTACTGTGCCCACCCGTTTTCGCTGATTAGGAAAAACGAGGCACATTTCTCACCAGGCATGAGAGTAACGCCAAAGTTCGAAAGACGCGCGCTTCAAGAAAAGAGAAGCGTACGAATTTAACGAAAGAGTTGATTAGAAAACAGGCGATCGCTAGATTCGAAAACAGGCGAAACGATCTCTTGCGTCTATACCTCAGCAAGACAGAAAGCTCCCTTTGAGTGCGCATGCGTGAGGAGGGGTGACTCCCACCATCAACTGCTCACTTCCCCTGAAAATATCTCTCTCTCACTCGCTCTGCGCGCCAGGCGGCGTGGACGGTCGAGGGGAGGGGGGGTGTGAACGCATAGACAGTCTGCTATGTTTGTGGGCCCAATGTGCAGCAGTAAAAGTGTCAGACATCCAAATCAAAACAGTGTCAGCTGTCTGTACACAAACGCCGACTCTTAATGTATTAAAATTCAGTAAAAGAAACATATGTATAACAAGCATCGCCCCTGGTCCTCAATTCTGTCCCTTTCGTCTTCGAGTGCTATGCAGCGTGGCGTGTCCTTAGCGTAGGCCTAATTTCAAGTGAAGTTCACAGGCGTAATATTGTGTGTATTTGTTTCTAACACTAGGACAACCGTTTGCAGGTAATATCACCTGAACATCGAGCTCCCTCCTTACCATCCCGATCTCAATTCCATCGAATTAGTTTGGAGTTCCATTAAGAATCATGTTACGAAAGAAAGCATCGGTACCCGTCTCTGAATTAAAGAAAATGTATGCCGAATATTATTTTCTGAATATTGCCCAAATCAATGGACGAAGTGTTGTGAATACGTTAAGAAAATCGAAAAAGAATATATGAAAACAGACATGACGACGAAAGCAAAAGTGGACAAAATTATCGTTTCTTTGCGGGGCAGTTCCTCTGAGGACGACAATGACGTCACACAGCGAAGGCTGCAGTGACATTGATGACTTGTAGCTCCTCCTTGCTGGGGGAGGGCGACGAATCGCGTGCGCGCAGTAGGTCCAGCTAATCTGGCAGTGTAACAGCGGTGGGATAAGCCCGCGAAACTAAGCACCTCCCAAAAGGGAGATTTCAAACTTGTCCCCCTATAGAGAAAGCTCTTTGTTTTCGGGAGAAGCGAGCAACCGGTAAAATCGTATGGAGCAGAGTGGTGTGATATAAATGAACAATACCGCCTGTGCTGAAAACGTCGAGAAGCGAGAGAAAAACTCAACAGAAACCCAGAAGAGGTAATTACTTCATAGAATTATTTCATTTCATTATTTCATTCATCATCATGAATGTGAAGAATTCATTTTAAAAAATTAGCATAATGTAAATTTCACGAAATAATTTGAAAGTAGGAGCATATGCTTGTAATGCAGTAGTAAAACTCATACTGGAATGTTCTCTTTTCTTTCAGATTTTATTGTATTATCATTCTTCATTATCGTACATTAGTTTCTCTTACGTCCTTATTTTCGGTATTTAATTGAGAGATTACCAGAAGGAAATATCTAGTACGAGAGAGCACGCGAAGCAGTGCGCTACCCGGCTGCGCATTTCCACGAACTTGGAAGCAAGCAACCGACGTCGAAGCAAGTTGGTCATGGAACGATCGCGACAACGGCGACATACTTCAGGGTGATTTTCAAACACATGACTTCTCTTCAATCTGTTGTTATATTCAAGTAAGAGTATCGGAGTAAGAACTTCGTTATTTGAATTTAGTCAAAGCCATGTAACGTTAACAAGAAGGTCAACTAGGACGTAGCATGACTACAAGTTTCGCATTATTCAGGGATATGAATCATTCTTAACGAAATTGTGCTAAGTTATTGAAATTGATTCTAAATATAGTTGAATCACGAACGTGGAAATGTAATTAATAGGTGTTGTACAAAGTAAAATTTTGCTTTTCAATGAAACATATGAATGTCAAATAGTAATTGTGTAGATAGTACTAAAGAAAGTGAATAAGATTAATGAGAGGGGTTCTTATTTAGAAGTGATCCACCATAATCTTATTTCCTTGTATTCAATATTCAAATTTAATAAATAGGAATTATCTTGAAGGTTTTTTCAAAATGTACAAGAATTTTTAACATCATTTATCCTTATAATCGAAGAGGTACAATAGTGGATTTGTATACTACAAGCGATTGAAAATGTACGTATTAAATAAAATAGTTTGTTATGTGAGAGTTTCTTTACAGGAAAGATTTCATTTGTGGGTTTTTGTATTTCTTCTCGTGAATCACGTGAATGGTAGTGGAGGAATTTATTGAGATTATAGTACATTTTTTCAAAAGAAAATTATTTAATTTGAATGACATTGGTGACCCTGGCGAGAATCTATGTCCCTGTCTCATAGAAAATAAATTTGAATATGGTCAGCCATCACGTCTTGTAAACCGACCGAGCTGATTTACGGTAAGGTGGATCTAACCTCCACTCCGACAGTTGGTCATATTACACTCGTCCCGACGGAACAGGATATTTTGTTTTATGAAAGTTGAAGCGATACTTTCGCACCATGGTTCCCCAAATATAACGCATGATCAAGGAACCGAGATTTAGAATAAGTAATGGTTTTCGCTTATCCAGAAACATTATTTGTGCCACTACCCCGTCGAATACTTCCTCAAAGTCACCCGCTAAATTCATTGTCACTTTATTAGAAAATTTACGCCTCCTGATAAGTAATGATCGAAGTAACCCTCTGGAACACCTGCTAATTGATGCAGTACTTACAATCCTTCCATTCATCCTAGCGTAAAATGAGCCTCTCGACATTGAAAAATATCAATTCATTTTTCACTGCAATATTTCCAAATTGACAGAGACCTTTTCTCAAATCCGTCCGCCGCCATAAATGTTGAAAATAACAATATCTTTCCGTACCTATCTCATGAAATGTCTTTAAGATAAGAGACATTGAAAAGGAAGTTTTAAATTAACCCTCATGTTTTATAAACCTAAAAGAGGTCTCGTGAACGGATTAGGCAAATTATTAAATTCTTTTCAGCTAATTTAGATCAGCATAGTTTTGAGGACTTCGAAGTGCAAATTTCCGTTTTGAAGGAGACTTGAAACCATGAGATACAACTTGTCAATACATTGGTTTCTTTTAGCAATTCAATTACTGACAAATTCTGTATAGAAATGAATCAAATGAATTTAAACTTTTGGTATTTTGTGTGTGTGTGTGTGTGTGAAAGAGAGAGAGAGAGAGAGAGAGAGAATTTGAAGACCGTGTATCCTAGAGAGCACAATCAGCCTCCCTGTGAAACCATGGGCCTTTTTTGATTGATTAGTGTTTCCGCCCGCGTCAACTGCAAAAGCCATTAATCCTGTAAGTGGCATGTGTTTTTTCTCGACAGGTGGTGATGATCATCCCCCTCTGGAATGGTGAGATCTGACGCCGTCCTACTGTTCGCAAAAATGGGGTTTACTTGCTCTTTTAGAGGTGAGCATGAGACACCTGAATACTCCGGGTTGGCGCTGATAACCGTTAACAAATAGTAGTATGCGTCTTAGGGCCCATCTGCATGGTCGCGGTGGGTAAAAGAGTGTGCCAGCTGAGCCCTTCGGTCCGAAGAGTCACGGGTTGGCGTCCCGCCTTGGGCAGGCTTGTTTGTCTCTTGTATCTCAAGTGTATGTTGTATAGACAGATAGTGTAGATAGTATAGATAGATTTGTGAAATAAGAATATCGCCGATTTGTTCTAAATTCCATTGGTATTGTAAAAGATAGTAACAAATGGAATGGATCGATTTTGTCGAAGTCGGCTTGGATAGCCGAGGTCGCTAAGACTGAAGGGCCGTGCTACCTAGGCTGGAATGGTCGCGGGTTCGAATCCCATTTGAATGTTTGTGTGTTTCATGTTGTCATGTGCCTCTTACAACCCAATGTTAAAAATCACAGTGGTCGCTATAGAACCAAGCAGTCGAAAAGCGACTATTAATAAATTTTTACAAAAAATTGTCAGAGATATTTC
>JAHLJT010009419.1:68887692-69048522 GCA_031308135.1 Acheta domesticus | reverse complement strand
AGTAGGGAGTAATGGCCGTAGCTGCGACGGAAGTGGGGTTAAATGCAACCCGCACTACACAGGCCCACCCCTGTAAACACCCGGCGCCACGAGATAAACCCCTGTGACGTCACAAGGTCGCTGTGACGTCACAAGGCCGCCGAGATAGCCCCCTGCGCCGACACAAGGCGCCGCGCGCCCTGGCGGCGAAGCGTGGAAGCGCGCGTGTGCGCGCGCCCTGGCGGCGAAGCGTGGAAGGGCGCGTGTGCTGCGCCCTGGCGGCGAAGCGTGGAAGCGCGCGTGTGCTGCGCCCTGGCGGCGAAGGTTGGTAGCGCGGAAGCAGCAGCGCAGGGGTCGGCGGCGTCGCCGTTCTCAAAAACGCGCCGCCCGAGGGTGGCTCGAACCGCGCCCGAGTCCCGCTTCCTGTGCGCGCGCCAGCGGCGGAAGCGGTCGGGCGAGCACGCTGGCTCTGAGCTACGACGACATCGTCTCTGGAGGTGCCTGGTAGGCGGGTGTCTTGGTGCGCGGCGGCGGCGGCGCGCGCGCGCGCGCCCGGGCGGGGAGGGGAGGAGGCCTCTATCGCGGCGCCCGCTCCCCCTCCCCCTCCCCCTCCCCCTCTAGCGCCTGCAATGGAATGTGGGGAGTTGCTAGAGAGAAAAAAAGGAAACCCTACAAGGCGGTGACAGGGGAAAAAAAAACCATGAAAACAGTGCCTGTAGTGCAAAGGATTTGCCATCGCGAAAACAAACGGAACAAAAATTCACGGACCGAAACGCACAGCGTCCTGAACTGAACTGAACAGCGCTTCATAATGAGCATTCGCTGCGGACCGCGGCGCTCGCGAGCGCTATCACCCGCCGACATCCGTTCGCCGGTCGCGCAATCTTATCAAGCGCGACTTCCGTTCGCTGTCCTTGGACGGCGCGCGGCGCTGGGCCGCATCGCCTTACCACCCACGAGTGCACGCCTGTGCGCTCTAGTGGCGAACGCGGGAAACGCAGCTCTAGTGCTAACGTTCGCCACTAGAGCGCACGTGCGTGCACTCCAGCGCTTCATAATGAGCATTCGCTGCGGACCGCGGCGCTCGCGAGCGCTATCACCCGCCGACATCCGTTCGCCGGTCGCGCAATCTTATCAAGCGCGACTTCCGTTCGCTGTCCTTGGACGGCGCGCGGCGCTGGGCCGCATCGCCTTACCACCCACGAGTGCACGCCTGTGCGCTCTAGTGGCGAACGCGGGAAACGCAGCTCTAGTGCTAACGTGACGGTAATGTGAGGATATGCTAGAGAGAAAATAAAAGGAAACCCTACAAGGCGGTGACAGGGGGAAAAAAACATGAAAACAGTGCGATAAGAATTAAAATTTTTTATTGAAACCAAATGATACACGGTAAAAAAATTTTAATTCGAAACATTTTTCATGATACATGGTAAACATGAATTCGATATATTTTATTCAACAGCCGTTTTACAAAAGGTCGTCGTGGTTACTGGTGGCGATGGTCCTTTGTAAATGGGCAAGTGCCTTATCAATCTCCTTCTGGATCTTGTCGTCCACATACCCTTTCGTGGCAGCGTCTGTCTTTGCCTTGGGCGGCGCCATGTTGACGACGCGGGTTTGCAGCACGTTGACGTTTCCCAGTTTGCTGTACCGGAGCGGCGGAAGTTTTTCTAGCTGCTTTTTGACGTCTCGAATGTTGCGGTCGACGTACGCTTTGTTGGCGGCATCTTTTTCTTCTTGCGGATACCCCGTATTCGAAATGCGCCAAAGATCGGCGTTATAGGGACTGACCTCGCTCCATCTGCGCAGACAGTTGGATTGAGTATCGACCACGCGTTGTAGTGATGTCGTGACAGGATTGATGAGTTCCCGCATGGCCCTATCGGCATCGTCCGCCGCTAATCGACGAACGTGGTCGGTTTGCCCATGCACGTACTCTTTGGTGGCAACGTAGTCAGGTAGTTGGCAAAATTCGATGTCCTCCTCTTCATCTTGCGAGTTTACTCGGTCATCATACACATCATCGTCCTGCTCCTCCTCTGACGAGTCGACGAAGGCCTCCTTCGCGTCTGCTCGGTTGGCGCTCATGATGAACTGACGGCGGCAGCGTTTCACCGCGGCGTTTCACAGCGGCGGCGGATGTGATGACGTCACATCCTACTCTTCCTCAGAGCTGTCGTCACTGGGCTCGGAAGAGATGACTTCGGCGCTGTCGTCACTGGGGTCGATAATAGGAATATACAAATTGAGTCGTTCAGTTATATCAGGCACGTGCCGAGTTGTTGCAGCAGCACGTCGTCGAACCGTTTCCCGAACTCGTTCCATGCGTCGTCGAAGGAGCACGTGTCGCAGAGCTCGCAGAATCTGGAAAACCGTTGGTCTCATGGGTGAGGGAAGTGTGCACATGGCGGTGCAGAGATGGATGATCGTTTGTATAATGTATGAGTCATCCACCATCGATGCCATGACGTCTTCCACTAGATTCGGAAAAGCGCCGTGTCTTTCGCGCTCGAGTGGAGGTTTGAGGATGTGGCGACACGTAGGACACGTGTTGGACATGTTTAACCACCTTTCTATACACGTAACACAAAACAAGTGATTGCATGGCGTGCGCGCCATTCTAGGAGGAGGAGTGGCATCGTTGAAACATATGCTGCAATATTCATTGATGCGTGATGCTTCGTCTTCAGGCACTTCCACGAAAGGGGGCGGAAGAGGCGATGTCATCGTTCCCCGTTTTAATTGTTTCACTTCACAGCGCTAAGCAGATAAGAGCAGCGAACACGCAAACAAAGTTCAGAAGAACAAGTCCGATCGCGATGCTATCTAGGCAGCTCATCATATTTTTTTCGATTCACAGTTCAAGACAAGTTTACAGTATACGCAATCTTCTTTCAACACCGGGGGTCCGCTGTTGTGATGCAAGCAGACGACAAAGTCTTCGACTCGGCACGAAGGACACGCTTTCCTCGACGGGGCGTTGTGGTCGTCCTCCGAGTAGTGTTGTCGGCAAGGCTGGCGGAGAGCGATGCAAAAGCGGCAGTTTCGCTTCGGCGGCGGCGGCCCGTCGATGCGCGTGCGTCCGCGATTCCAATGCTCCTTACACGGACGAACTTCTTGAACGCGAGGGTGATGTCGGGTGGCTTCGGGAAGTTTCTCGAAAACGCGCTCCACCTGGTGAGGCTGCACCCAATGACACAAAAATTCGACCGGTAATTGACTCAACGTCTCCGAGTCGAGAAGTGTAAGCGCGCCGTTGACTTCACGCAACTTTCGGAGGGCGCGCTCGATGTCTTCTCGCGTCTCTTGTCTGATGCGCTCCAGCGGTCCGGGCTGAGTGGCAGTTGTGTACGACGGAACGCTCTGCATCGTAATGATGAGCGCAGCGGCGGAGAGCGACCTTAAAAGTGCGCGAGTTTTTATCGTCGTCGAACGGAAGCGAACATCCGCCTAGATGTCTGCCCACCTGCCGCAGAAAGTACGCAGCCATTCGTAGAGGGCGATGACGTGACGCCCAGCTAGGCTGACGTCACCGCAAGCGTAGATGTCGCGGACCGCGTGTAAGCACTCGTGTAGCGGAGGACAGCCGAACTCCGCGAGATCGAGAACGCAGCAGCCTTCTCCTTCCATGTACTCCTCCAACCACCTTTTCTTCTCACCTCCCTTGACGTATAATGTTGTCGCACCTTTTAAAGCTGACCTAATCACAGAAGCTCTGTCGTCATAATTGTAACTCCCACTACTCCACGGCGGTGTGGCGGGATGGTATTGTTTGATCCACTCCACATGTTTCTTGTCGTCGCTGCTCAATGTATGGAAAGGTCGCGGTGGACGAAAAATGAATGTCTGAATGAGTCGATCAGGATCGTCATTGTCTTTTGATTGACGTATGACGGCCAACACTTTGATGTTGAAGCGTTTGTCGAGAGTATAACCTTGCAGATCCACGACAGCTGTGGATCCGCGATGGACCTGTGGGGCCATGTGTTGGAGGATCTGTCTCCTTTTTCTTATTCTTCTGGAACGACGATCGTTGCTATAGAGGAGCGGTTTCACCTCACGCTCGACAAAGACTTCGTTCTCGTGCCACGCTGCGGCCGATGTCGACGCAGCGTCCTCGTCGCACGACGCCGCTGCCTCGGTCGATGTCGGCGTCGCCGTCCGCGCAGCAGTCTCCTCGGCGGCTTCGTCCCACGTTTGCTCCACGCTCAACACATGGATGCTTTCCAGCCGTTCTTTAGTTTCTCTTAACGAGGTGTCCTGTTCAGGAGGAGGAGGAGGAGGCGGCGGTCGTTCCGCGACGAATGTTGAATGTAAAGCATTTCTCACGTAGCGCATCATGCTTCCGCACAGAAACGGATTGGCGGCGCGCATGCGCAAAGCAACTCTCTCGCACAAAGAGTGACGGTCGTCGTGCTGCCGTCAGCTTTCTTATACTCGCGTGTTGACGACAGCAGACAGGAAGTGGAGCGCGTCTCTTATCGTTCCCCCACCCACTTCAAGGACTCTTCGGTTTTCCGCCTTCAATGTCTCTCGCATGCACCCACGAATTGTGGCGTGAGTCGAAACCGAGCCATTTCACGAGGCGAAGCGGGCCCTTTTTCCGTACGACGCGCTCGACTAAATAGTGATCGGGAAATCGCGTGCGTTGCAATTCTTCGGTGTAGAAGCGCCCCTTGATCGTTTCGCCTTTCAGGTCTTCTAGCGAGTACGTGACGGGATTCGAGAGGTGCACACGAACGATTTTAAAGAGTTCGGTGCCCCATCGCGCTTCGTAGCCTTTCCGAAACGGCGAGCTCTTGTACGTGCTCACCCGAACGATGTCGCCGACTCGAAATCGATTGTTCCTCAGGAGACGCGGATCGAGCGTTTTCACTCGGTCGTACACCGTGCGCATGAGGCTGTTGTCTTTCTTCACGTCTTTCGGTTTCATGCCGATGGTGCGATGTTTGGTATTGTTGTAATCTCGGAGGAGGTCGGCGAGCATGAGGGTCCAGCGTCGCGTCCCCTCGGCGGTGAAACGCCTCCACATCCGCTCCTTGAGCGTTCGATTGAAACGTTCGACGACGGCGGCCTTCACGTTGGAAAAGGTGGAATAATGATGAATGCCGCGCTCTCGGAGCCACTTGTTGAGCGCGGTATTGTAAAACTCTGTGCCTTGATCGGTTTGCAGGTAGCGGGGCTCTCGGCCGCTCGACGTCACGATGCGGTCGAAAGCCTTGACGACTTCCGCTCCGGTCTTTTTCTTTATCGCTTCCGCCCAGGCGTACTTGCTGTACACGTCGATGACGGTGAGAATGTAACGCATCCCTCGATTGCTTTTGGAGTACGGCTGCATGTCGACCAAGTCGGCTTGCCACAAATCATCGAATCCTTTCGTCATCGTCCGCCGTCTTTCGTAACGACGACGGGCAGGCGCGTGCAATTCCGCAGCGAGTCCTTGTCGAACGGAGGTCGTCGTCGTCTTCTTCTTATTCTTCTGCATGGTCAGAGGAGCTAAGCGATAATACCGGCGTCACGCAATTCATCTTCTATTTCTACTATTTCTCCGTCGAGTCCGTTGTTACCGGCGGTCCGCGAAGCGTGTAAGAGACGCAGCCTCTCCACGAGCGTGTTCGGATCGCGCCAATATTTGTAGTCTGGCGCCGTCACAAAACGTAGTCCCCTCCCCGTTCTCTTTCGTTTCATCATTTCAAGTCTTTTGCTTCGTCTTTCCCCCGCGAAAAGAGGCGAGATAATTTCACGATATTTCAGTATATTATCCTTTGTGTTAAAGTGTAAATTCGGTCTGTAATTCACCTTGTGTGCGGAAGACAATTCGAGAATCTTTTTGTATTTCTTCAAATCGTCTTTCGTGACATCTCTCCGGTTGGGTCGTTGCTCGAAAAGTAGTTCGAGGAGGCCTGGCTCTGGGTAGAATTTATGTCCCTGAACGGAGAATGCTTCCTCGTCCGGGTAAAGCTCTATGACGGCGTTACCGATTTGAGGTCGCCCTCCTATATAGTACGGTCCGTACGTGGTATCTCCTACACCGATTGCAGCATTTTGCAAATAGGTTACCAATTGATCATAATGTTGACTGCGAACATCTCTATTTCTTACTTCTTCGTTCCCTTCTTCCAACTCTGGGAGTGTTTCGAAAGAGGGATAAAAGACATCGTCATCATCTTCTTCTCTTGATTCCGATTTGATAGGAACACGCGTAGTAGAAGGTTGAACGGAAGACGATGATGGTGGTGGGTTGCTATTATTTTTTCCCTTTTTTTGATGGCGGTTCAGCGCTTTCGAGACGGGCGCCGTGAGATAAGTATCGAGGAATCGATTGCGCATCGTTTCGGCTTCTTGCAGCGTGTTTATTTTTTGTCGAATGTTTTCACGAGCCTTCTCCACCTCCATTTTCAATCTTTCTTCCGGCGTGTCGGATCGAAGGGGAGCGGGCGGTGAGGAAGGAGGAGGAGGAGGAAGAGGAGGACGACGCGGTGTCTTTTCGCGCAAGCTCTTTTTCGCTTGCTCAAGCGCGTGGAGCGTCTTCAAGTCTCGCTTTGGTCTTTTGGGCTGTTGTCTTGTTTCACTGCCTCCTTTTCTTCTTCTTCTCACGTACCTCGAAGTGGTTTTTATGTTTTTCACGCGCCCTCCTATTTTGGATTTTACTTTCATCACACCCGCCACACCGAGCGCGGCAGCTCTTTCACCGAGACTCGCGTCGCTGGACTTGACCCGCTCCCACGCTGCTTTGGCGAGCGCTTCGTCCGCCCTTTTGCGTTCCTCACCTCCTTTGTAGTTGTGGTAGGCGATGTCGTGCTCTCGACACGCTGCGTCCAAAGGATTAATACCGCGGTCGCCTCTTTGCAGCCTCTTCATGAGCTTCGTACCGGGTCCGCAAAATTGATAGCCACCGGGAATGTGTATTTCGAAGGGAAGTTTGTCTATCGCCCGATTCAGCACCCGTCCTATGATGCCTCTTCCGCGCCGCCCCCCCCGCCGCGCTCGCGCGACATTGAAATGCTGTCGCACGTACACCATGGCGTAGAGTGAAGTCTAGTTGCGAAAGCAAAGTGATTATATAACCTAAACTTTACGTCCCCCCCACGTGCGTCGGCACGAGAAACCGGTCGAAGCCCGATCGGTATCGTCCCTGTTGAAGCGCACTAGGTTTGCAGATCACCGCAAAAGCAAACCGGTCTGTGTTCCACACGTCGGCGCACAGCGCCTTAAAATCGTGGAAGGTCCTAAAATCGTTTCCGACGTGTTCTTTGTAAATGTACTCGAGGTTGTTGTCGTCTTGCCGGAAGATGACAATCATATTCGCGTTATCGCGTATCAACTGTTTGGGAATTTTGGTGTACGTTTGACAGAGATAGAGCACGTCCGTGTGTTTGTGCCTTCCGGCCGCAAAGTAGGCTTTGATGCAGTCTTGTTTTTCGGTGGCGATGTCGTCGAAAATGAAAACGCTGTCGGGGGACGCCTCGGCCGGGGGCACGATGCTATCGTGCTGCGTAAACGAATGAAACGGTGCGATTCCGTCGCAGACTTGCTTCAAGTACGCGTACATGGGCTGCGTGTCTGTGGTGGAATATAAATACACGTTGCGGAACGCCAGCCCGAACTGGCCGGTGAGAAGCGAGACGACCACGTTCGTCTTGCCGCAACCGGAAGGTCCCACGATAAGAGCGCGCACGCTATCGGGGAAAAGCGGCCCGTGTCGACTGTTTGCCTCGTCCTCTTGTCCGCGCCATAAGGCCGTCACGTTCACGACGGGCAGTGTGGTCGATTGTTGAACAACGTCCATCATCACAACCCGTGCGAGAGACTGTTGTCCTTCTTCGAAGGACGCTCTGTTTTAAAACAGGAGATCTAAGGAGAGAGGGGGAAGGGGAAGGATGACTACTCACGGCGCGTGTGAAGGACGACGGAAAAAAAAAACAAAAACAAATAGAATCATGTGTTTTTATTGACCCTTTCAAAATGTTTACATGTTAATGACCATTTTCTGCGCTGGAGGTCGCCATCGATGCAATCGTCATCTCGACCGCTCTCGCTAACCATGTCGCCGCGTTGCGCGCGCATTCGCTGACCGTCTCCAGAGGAAGAAGATCGCAGCAGACCGTATCCGGTGAGGTTGGCGGCGTCGTTCGGTCTGTCGTCTTCTTCCTGTTGTTCCGTCGACGCCGAGTCGATGGTGTTGTTTTCTTCTTTCGCTCTTTTGGTTTTGCAACCTTTCCGCCGTTCTTCTTCTTTTTCGATGTACAATGCCGCGGACATGGATGATCGCACGCAGAAGGATAATCGAGAGGTGGTGGAGTCGCTGATCTCACCTCCTCATCCGCCATGCTGTGTACACCGCCACTTCCAAAAACTGCTGCGAGTTGCGAATCGTAAGAAGAGGTCGAACCGCCCACTTCTTCTTCGTCTTCACCAGGCGAAGTCGTTGGGTGATAATCTTCTTCTTCTGCGCTCTCGTTTCCGCGATTGACGCGAATCATCCTCTCGTGAAGGAAGGACAAGAAATGAAGGCGGCTAGCGAAACACGCGACTTCTTATACCATGACGTTTTTCTTCACCACAAAGTCATCGATTGGTGCGTACAGCACTTCCGTTTTGTAGATAATGAGACAATACGCCGTGACGTTCGCTGGCATAGCTGTACCCGTTTCCCACGTGATCTTGATGTCGGTTTGCGAGGGGAGGACGGCAGACTCTCTGGAGGAGACGTCCCATACGATAATAGGAAACCAACTATTCACATACCAATATTCCATATTCGATATGGGATTGCGATTGTAGTAAGAACGTTCCGCTTTTTGCATCATTTCGTAGAGATACGGTTGCCATTTTTCAGTATCACTGGTATAAAATTTTACGTTGCATAGAAGTTCGGAATAAGGGTAAAACTCGTCGTTTAAATACAGTTTTGCTCTTGTCATATCGTTACCGTCGAATTCGCCAGAATTCTGTTTCAGGTTCACGTCTTTCCCCGTTTGCATTCCAAAGAAAATGTACAGGGGATTGTCCTCTTTGGCGGCAGTCTTTACCGTCCACTGAAACGGTCCCTTTCCGCCGCTTGGTACGTTGGGGTATTCGTGAATTTCCCATCGTCTGAATTGCATGGGGATCGGGCGCCGACTGTCCAGCACTCTCGTCACCGCGAGGGAAGCAGCATCGCTCAGCGTCAAATGAGGCATTCTCCAAATCACGTCCGTCACGGTAATCGTTGTTTCGTTCGGCGATTCCGCTGTCGTCGTGAGACATCGATTATCATGACGCCCTCGAATGAGAACGAGGTCGTGTTTCACGCCGGTCATGACGCGCGTGTGATCTTCGAAAAATCCCATCCACAGTCGTAACGGCACGATACCGTAAAATTTCCCGCCCGTCTTACTGAGCATGAATTCGGTGTTGCACTTGCCTGACTCGTATAACTTGAGATCTTCGGTCCAACACGCATTGCCGAACGATCTTCTTTCTGCTGGCGAAAGGAAACACACGTTCTTCATCGTGCTCGTGATGCCTGGATTTCTAACGACGTCGACGATCACGTTGTTGATTTCGTAACGAATTTCGCTAAAAAGAAAAGCGAAAGCGTTGTTGATCAATTCGCAGTTGGTGCGATCTGTGGTGTCCTTTTGACGGCAGATCCCGCGATGACGAGCGAACTCTCGCAAGGTAAGAGAACGGCATCCTTATTCATGATAGTAATGCGAATTTCGTCGTTTTGACCAAACGATTTAATGTACGGAAAGTGTTCGTGAACAGCTTCGTTGACGATGTGGTGTTTTATGTTCTCCCTGCGGAGAATGTCGACCGCGTGTTCGTCCACGATTTCCGTCGTAGAATAAGCTTGCTTCATTCTCTTCGGCGGCATGTCGTTTTTCTTCTTTTTTTATTCGAAACAATAGTGTAGCCTAACGCTCGTAGGATGCGCCGGCTAGACGATGTGAGCGCGGTGAGCGGACAAAGCACTCTGTGCCTCGGCCGCGAAACGGTCTGCATTTTATAGCGCTGTTTCTCCTTCATAGTCTGCTGCTGCTGATTCTGGGGCGTACGAGTAAGGTGCACGACAGCGGTGTTTCCGAGTTCAACGGCACCAATTGTCCCTCCACGTTCTCGAGTCGAACCGATAACTCGTCGATCCAATTTCGCGTGACACGGTGATAGATTCTTTCGGTCGGCCTCTCTTCAATGATGGCGGCAGGAAAGTCGGTCACGTGGAACTGATACAGCACGTGCGCTTTACGATTGTTTATATACCCGCTTTCGATCACGTTACACGTCACGAACACTTCAAAATCTTTCACGATCTTCGGGGAAGTCTCGGATGACACGTACTTGTCAAAAAGTGTGGGTGTCACCGTCCTTGAAAATCCGAGGAGAGGACCAATGGATTCGGCGTGGTCGAAACGTAGCGTGAAGGAAGTGTTGACGCGCACTCTGTTCGTATGCGAGTCCGCCGCCAAGTCGAAAAAGTGCTTCTTACCCGCAAAGTCAGTGGGAAACTGGTGTTGCAGGATGTTCGAGATATGACGATTGATGTCTTCCAAGGTATACGTGCCCGGAGGGACGGACAGCACATAGCTTGTGAGTGAACTCCCACCACCACCACCCTCGTCGACGTCGTAGTGGAGTTTGTTGTGTCCCTCCTTCACGTTGCGAATGTGGTGCACAGTGCTAAGATGCACGAGCGCGATCTCGTAAACGTCGTCCGAGAGGTCGACCCCCGGCGCGAACTGCACCGCGATCTCAGGTCCCTGCCCGACTAACGTGTACGTGCGCATGACACGAATGCCTCAGGTCAAATGAGGCGGTTCATCTTCCTTTTTTGTTTTTGTTGTCCTCCTTCCATTCGTGAAAAAGAAATTGCAGACATAACTTGCCGCAATTGTTCGTGTTGTATTTTTGAATTTGGCGCGTGTTGTACGTCACGTGGGTCCCGCGCGCGTAGCGCAGGAACTCGGGAGGGGGCGGAAGTCCGAAGGAATCAAAGTAACGCACCGTCCGCCCACGCTTCGCGTAAGCGACGAAATGAGTACCGGCGCCGCGGGCGTCGTCCAGATTGACGACGCCGCACTCACGCTTCCGACTTGTTTTGGGCAGCGCATCTCGCGTGAACACACCTCGAAAATGCGGAATCTCCAACACCTTCTTCGCAAAGCGGGTCACTTCCTCGTGCGTGAGCGCTCGACGCGGTACTCTGCTCATTAGTTTTTTTTCCCCCGCCCCCTCGTCGCCCTCTTCCTCCCACGCCGGCTCGTTCGAAGCATTTTCGCGGCCTTTAGCAACACGCCCGATCCTTTTTTGGAGCCTTCCATGACCTTGTTATGACGCATCATTTCCGCTAGTTCTCGGTTTTTGCTTTTGGCGTTTGTCACGGCGTTCGCGATAGCGGAAGCGCCACCTGCGACAGCACCCAGCGCGCCCAGCCCGCTTAGGATGGAGGGAATGAGTGGAATGAGGGCGGGAAGGAAGCCGCCTCTCTTACTCTTCCTTCTCCCTTTCACCGTTCTTCCTTTCCTCCTCCGTACGCCTCTCCCCCGCAGCCGAGACGACTTCCTACAGGGTCCGCCGACGCATCGACCTCGCAAAAACATGCCGCGACCGGTCGGAGGGGTGATGACGGCGCCAGGGAGAGAATCGGCGCCGCTCCGCGCCCTCCTCGCCGGACCGAACAATTTCTTACACTCTCTCGTCGTAGTCGTTCTACACACTGTGCGAACCATGACGGAACTAACACACGGACGCAAGGCGGTCTCCTTTAAATATCATCTTTTGCCCCAGTTATCCCTTTCCTAATCAGACGCTCATTGAGCTTTTCCAAATTTTCTTTATCGACAGCGACTTCATGCTGCAACTTATTGTGATAAACTATCATGTTGTCAATGAAACTCGACACACGCGCCTCGAGCTTGTCTAATTTTTTTTTCTATCTTTGTTTCGAGGTTAGCATTATCCTTTTTGACTAGTTCTTTATGCACGTGAAAACGGTCCTCCGCGTGTTTTTTAGCAACCGCCAGCGTGTCATTCAATTTTTTTTCTATCTTTGTGTCGAGATTAGAATAGTCGTTTTTGACTAGTTCTTTATGCGCGTGAAACAGCTGATCCGCGTGTTTTTTCGCATCCGCCAGCGTGTCATCTAATTGCGACTTAATCGCCACGTCCGAAGGGGCAGTGCCGGCGCCTACTTTGCGAAGAAGTTTGTTGTGAAAATTGTAATGACCGGACGAGCCGACGAGCGGTAACGTGTCCAAGAGTTTGGAAGGAATTTTCTTTTCGTGCGCGGCCACGAGCGCGCTGCATTCCTTCTTCGCGAACGTCTTTAAGTCTTTCTCCTGTTGATCAACACGCGTAGAGAGCTTCTTCTCGAGAGCATCGAGTTCGCTATTTTGTTTTTTCACGGTTTCCGCAGACTTGCTTTCGTGCGCGGCCGCGAGCGCATTGCATTCGTTCTTCGCGAACGTTTTTAATCTGTTTTCCTGTTCTCCGAAACGTATAGAGAGCTTCCGCTCGAGAGCATCGAGTCCGCTTTCTTTCACCACAGACTCATCATCATCATCATATCTCCTCATGCGCTTCACAACACCATCGATTTGTTCATCGACGTATCGCTTCGTGACGACGTGACGCGCACGAACTATATGTCCGAAAACATCCATCACTTTCTTGCGACTGAGCGTTTTGATTTCTGCGTACGGCTTTTGAAGGAAAAAAAAACATCAAAATTGTTAAAAATGTTTTTAATGAATTGAATTTCATTAGCTCTTCCATCCTGATAATGAGGTAAAATAAAGCTTGAAACTTACTGCTATATTTTATATCAAAGTTTTTTTTACATTGGACCAAGTTGAATATAATTATATAATTCTTTTTTTCACAAACATAAGGAGCGACACGGGCGTCGAACAGGGGGACAGTCCGAACGCGAGAACTTTCGTAAAGAACTGCATGTTAGCACTGCCATGAGTGCACGCACGTGCGCTCTAGTGACGAACGTGGGAAACGCAAGCGAACGCGAGCCAGCGCGGAGTTCAGGAGTGAGAGAATCAGTACACATGCGCGCTCTCGTTACCGTCACGTTAGCACTAGAGCTGCGTTTCCCGCGTTCGCCACTAGAGCGCACAGGCCTGCACGCATGGGTAGCCGGCCAGCGCTGCTGAGAGCGCCGCGCGCCGTCCAAGGACAGCGAACGTTGCGTTTCCCGCGTTCGCCACTAGAGCGCAAAGGCGTGCACTCGTGGGTGGTAAGGCGATGCCGCCCAGCGCAGCTGCGAGCGCAGCGCGCCGTCCAAGGACAACGAACGGAAGTCGCTTGATAAGATTGCGCGACTTCGGCGAACGGATGTCGGCGGGTGATAGCACTCGCGAGCGCCGCGGTCCGCAGCGAATACACATTATGAAGCGTTGTTCAGTTCAATACAGGGCGCTGTGCGTTTAGGTCCGTGAATTTTTGATTCGTTTGTTTTCGCGATGGCAAATCCTTTGCACTACAGCTTGATCCAAAGAAGACGCTGTGCCGCCAGGTATTTTCCCGTGGACGTCATACGCCGCAGCGTAATCGACACCGTATGGACATCGGAGACGGAATAGTAAGTGTTTTTTTTTACAATAATTTTTTACAATAATTTTTTTTACATAAATTATGTAATGTCATTCTTAGAGCAGTGTTCTAAGTCTACGTCTCCTTGTTGCAGATTTGCAGTCTCAGCAGATCAGCAACACATTTCAAAAATACGCGCCAGTGCAAGAAACAGTAAGTTATTTTAATATTTCATTATTTATTTTAAGTTTTAATTTGCGGATTATTTTTTGGGGTGGGGGAAGGAAAGTGAATGAAATATTTCAATAGACATATTTTATTTGTTTATTATATTTTAATTAGTTATGACAATTTTTTTTACTTGTTACAAAATTCCATATTTGATAAACATACTTTTGATATACGACCATATTTTGGGTCGATGGAGATCGTTTTTTTTGTATATTAGAACGACGTTGGCTTGATTGTTTTCGTTTACGCCTAGGTAGGTAAGGTGTGGTCGCTCTTTTAAAAATTGCTCCTCCGTAATCGTTTTGATGAGGGGTGTAAATCTGAAACGAAGAATGACAAAACATGTAAGTACAAGTACAAGTATTCATGACATGTAAAAAAAAAACTTTGAATTTCATCACGCGGTCGTTTACATACCTTGCTGGTAAGAAGACCGAAAAGATATCTCCTATCGTCGCAACGTAGGATTCCTTATCGAATTTCGTGCTAATAATGAGTTGTATGCCGGTAATTTCAAAAAATACACCTTTGGGAATATTGCCAAAATTTAATCGGGTATTTTCACTTTCCGCTTTAGCTGACATCTCCTCCCATGGACTATAACAAAAAAATTTTTAACGCTTTAGTGCGATAACGATTTTAGGGCTACGTTGTATGTTTATACTATAAGATAACAATGAATTACTTTAGGACTTTGAGCCGCTTATACACGTAGACGGTGCAGTCGGGTCTCGCGTTTACTTTTACGACTTCGCCGTCGGCTTGATTAAAATAGTGGGCCCTTACAGGATCTGGCTTCTGTTTTTTGAATGGCAGAACCATTTCTAAATTCTGCGATTCTGGTTGCGTGCCTGAAGGAATGGCGAGAGCGAATGCATCCGCCAGCTCATCCTCATCTGAATCGGACACGACAAGCATGTCGTGCTCCTTTTTATCGAATGGCTGTCCATGTATGTGGATGTCTCTGCGAAAAATCAATACATGCACCATTTGAAAACATCGTATTCATGTATGAAACATTCAATTGTTTCAAGATGTGCGTTCGTTGCAACTGTCGTCACTTACTGAGCTCGTCGTTTTTTTGCTGTTGTTTCTTCTGTCGGTGTCTGATTGTGGTTTGCCATTTTGTTGATGCGAGCGCTGCAGTGTTAGGGCGCGGCGTGCTGACTGCGAGTGAGCATTTTCAAAGAGGATGTCCTCTCTTTATAGCCTAAACTGCTTCTTGCACCACTTCCGGTGTGTCAATGATGTCATGAACTTCTTTTAAAATTTCCGTTTAATTCCGTTGTCCTGTCTTTCCTCATCATCGCCGTCGTGCGCTTCTTACCACTATCTTTCTTCCGGCAAATAACGACGTCCTGTTTTTCAACATCATGTCGACTGTAGCAGTCGTAGCTGTTTCGACATCATGTCCGGCAACGCAGGACGTCCTGTTTTAAAAGTGCATGACAGTTGACTTTCTTCGTTAGTCGAGCGTTGGCTGTCATGGACTGTCGTCGAGACGTCGTTATTCATCGTTGCTTCTTCGTGGCAGTCATATTGTTAATGCTTTACACCATTCTCGTGACTTGCTTATACATACGGTGTACGGATTTTTTTCTCTTTCATTTAATATGTAGGCGCCATGTGTTGAACTATGTTTTAATGGTTTTCTGTGTTTTGATTGTTTCTAGGTTTATCTCATCAGCAACAGCACTCCGTTGAACGTTGAAGGGAGCAGTGAACGTTCGCTAGCAACGTGAGGCTGGTAAGTTTTCTTTGACTTTCATTCAATACGTATGCGACATGTGTTGAAACATGTTATTCATTTGTTTTATGTTTTTGTTTGTTTCGATAGGTTCATCCCATCAACAACATCTATTGCTAATGAAAAAAATTTGTTTAGCCCGTTACGTTCGCGAGCAACGTGAGGCTGGTAAGATTTTTTTTCTTTGAATTTCATTCAATACGTAGGCGACATACGTTGAAATATGTTATTCATTTGGTTTATGTGTTTTGCTTGTTATTCATTTGTTTTATGTGTTTTGCTTTTGTAGGTTCATCCCAGCAGCAACAGCGCCGTTCTTCATGTATTGCAAATGCTCTCAATTGGACGAACGTTGTACAGTCTTTAAACAGTCGGGTTCAGCGTGGCATTATCGCGAATTCTTTGAATGACAGCGACCCCCTTACGTTTCTTAATCGCTGTCAAGTGCCCTTTCAACTGAAATTGTTCGAGCTCTTTGCTTCTCCTTCCGCGCCTGCTTTCAAAATTTTTGCGCAACTCGAATGTCGTTTCATGCTCGAACGCCGCAATCCGGAGACGGGTGAGATCGTGGGCGAGATACAACCCATCTTTCTCAACGCTCGCGCTGCCGTGGTGACTCGCAGTGATGATATCGGGGAATTTTTTTTTCAACGCATCGTTGATCCTATAAATTCCAAATTCGACGAGTTTCATGAACGGGAGAGCGGAAAAGCGCTTCATGAAATCGTTGCCCTTCATGTTCACTATCATCTTTTTGAGCCCATTGCTCACACTGGATCATCGTACATTCCGCTCCCCAATAGCATTGCTGCCCGTAAGGCCGTGGTAAATGTGCATAATCAAGATGAGAAATGTTTCTTGTGGGCGCTGGCTTCGGCTCTCTTTCATCGACGTCAGCCCCCACGCGCCAAAATTTCTTCGCATGTCTCTCGCACTAGTACTTATCAGGCCATTTTTGACGAACTAGAAAATCAACTCGATTTGCGGAACATCACCTGGCCGATGACTGTTCACGAGATTAAACGCTTCGAACATCAAAATTCTAAATATTCTTTTCACGTGTTTAATCTTGTTTGGTGTTCTGAAAAGAAAACGTGGGATGTTGTAGGTCCGGTGCACTTTGCGAAAACCAAAAAAGAGAACCATTTCAATTTTTAATGTATGCATCAAGGGGGGTCACTCACTATGTTTGGATTAAAAATTTGGAAAAGTTGGTGGGTAGTCAACACAGTACCCATGAACATAAGCTCTTCGCTTGCGAACGCTGTTTGAATTTGTTTCGGTCGCAAGAGAAACTCGAAGCTCACATGCTCGATTGCAGTGCCGTGTCGCCGGCACGTTTGACTGTACCATCTGCTTCCTCAGAGGCACGATTCATGCGTTTCAAGAATCACGCCCGCCAGCAGAGATGCCCGATTGCGGTGTATGTTGATTTTGAAGCGCTCACCGTTCCCGTCTCTTCGTGTGAGCCTTCGCCGAGCGACTCCTTCCTTCAGGCCTACCAACTTCACGAGCCCTTTTCGGTAGGCGTGCAAGTGGTGTGCGATTTTGATGAAGCGCGCTCCCAGAGAATCGAGCTACGCGGGCGCGACGTCGCCAATCAATTGATCGATCATTTGGCGGACCTTGCAAAAGAATACGATGATCTTTTGAAGCATCCGACGCCTCTCCTTATGCGAGAGGAAGACGAAGTTGCCTTTCAAAATTCCGACGCGTGTCACATTTGCAAGGGTCCTTTTCTTCCAAATTCCGCTCGTGTGAGAGATCACGACCATTTCACAGGTCTGTTTCGCGGAGCGGCGCATCAAGATTGCAACGTCAACTTCCGGGCTCCGAAGCACATTCCCGTCTTGATGCATAACGGAAGCGGGTACGACTGGCATTTTCTCCTGCAGGCCTGGGCCGAGAGTAGCTATCAAAAACTGAGCGTGATTCCGCACAATCACGAGAGATTCGTGTCCGTTTCTCAGAGAATCGGAGGTGTGGAATTGCGCTTTTTGGACTCTTTTAAATTTTTAGGCGCATCACTTGATGGCTTGAGTCACTCGCTTTCTGATCGCGATTTGAAATTTACTCGGACGGCGTTTCCCGATGATGCGCTCTTTGCTCTGGCACGCAGGAAGGGCGTCTTCCCGTACGACTATGTCGATTGCATGGTGAAATTGGAAGAAACGTCTTTGCCGCCACGCGAGGCCTTTTTCAATCGGCTCAAAAACGAACACATCTCGGACGAGGAGTACGCCCACGCGCAGACCGTGTGGGCGGCCTTCTCCTGTCGAAATTTAGGTGAGTACGCCGATTTGTATTTGAAAATCGACGTATTGCTGCTCACCGACATTTTTGAAACCTTTAGAAATTTGTGTTTGAAGGTGTACGGTCTCGATCCCGCTTTCTATTTCACCGCTCCCGGTCTCTCGTGGGACGCCATGCTCAAAACAACCGGTGTCACGCTAGAGCTTCTCACGGACGTTGATATGGTTCTCTTTTTCGAAAAAGGCATTCGGGGAGGACTCGTTCAGGTGGTCGGGCGCCACGCCGAGGCGAATCACGCGCACGTGGGGGATTCCTTTGATGCATCTGATCAGGAATCTTATCTCTCCTATGTCGATTGTAATAATCTTTATGGGTACAGCATGAGTCATCCGTTGCCCACAGGTCGGTTTAGATGGTTGACGGAGAAGGACATTTGCGCGTTCGACATCAAGCAGGCGGGCGCTCAGACCGATCGCGGATACGTTCTCGAAGTCGACCTCGACTATCCACACGAGATTCACGATCGATTGAGCGATTTGCCTCCTTGTCCGGAGTCACGTGTGCCCCCCGACACGAAAAGCAGGCAAGTCAAGCTGATGGCGACGCTGTTGCCCAAGCGTCGCTACGTCATCCACATTCAAATTTAATTCAGGCGACTGAGTTGGGCGTACAACTCACCAAAATTCATCGCATTCTCTCTTTCGATCAAAGTCCTTGGCTTGCCGTCTACATGAACCTCAACAACTCGCTTCGACAGCGCGCGTCCTCCGATTTCGAAGATAAATTTTACAAACTCATGAACAACTCTGTGTACGGCAAGTCGATGGAGGACGTGCGCAACCACCGACGCATTTATCTCGTGAACAGATGGTGGGGGACGTGTGGCGCGAGGAATCTTATCGCGAATCCAGCTTTCGTGCGCAGTCACCACGTGAAGGGCGATCTCATGACCATCGAGTTGCTGAAAACGGAGGTGAAGCTCACGAAGCCCATTTATTTAGGATTTTGCATATTAGAAATTTCAAAATTAAGAATGTACGACTTCTTTTACCGCTATTGTAAAAAGGAGCTACGCGATCTTCACCTTCTGTACATGGACACCGATTCATTTGTTTACTCTACCTCCACGAACGTGTACGCTGAGATGAATCGGTGTTCAGAATGGTTCGACACGTCTTGCTTTCCTCCCGGTAACGCGTTCGACATCACGCCACGCAACAAAAAAGTGCTGGGACTGTTTAAGGACGAATGCGGAAACGACCCCATGATACAATTCGTAGGTTTGCGACCCAAAATGTACTCCTTTCTCACGCGCTCTCAGTCGGTCGTTTCTCGCGCGAAGGGAGTGCAGCGATCCATTGTTAAAAAATATACATTTCAAAATTATCTGGATTGTTTATTTCAAAATTCTAGTCGCATTGACAAGCAATGCTGCATTCGATCCAGACATCACATCAATTATTCTTTTGTCCAAAACAAGCGGTCGTTGCGTGTGGCAGACGACAACGCTATTGGATCGATACATTCACGAGTTTGCCATGGGGCCATTTCCGCATTCAGTGTACACGCCCGTCCATTTCTTCTTGAGCGTGTACGTTCGTCCCTGCTGGCGGAGGGGGTGTTCCGGTGTAGATGTGATAGTTTAGGGAGAGCATTTGCAAACTGGTTGCATTCGTTCGTCGGCCGCCGTCATGGAACGTTCTCCAGGGGACGTCGCAGTCGCGGATGGCGGATGGAAGGAGCAGTTGGCGCATAACTTGTACACTCTCTGCGATGGCGCCGAAAGACTCTTCATCATTGTCAGCGTGACCAGCAGTCAGCGAGCCTACAGCGATGACGTCCTTCGGGGGTTAAGGTACGGTGCCGTTGTGTTGCTGAAAGCCGTCTATGATGCTCTGGATCTGAAAGAAGCGCTGAACGAAGGCGATGAAAAAACTCTTCACGATCTCGCTGTGAAATGTCATGAGAGAGTGGTGTGGTTCATGATGCTTCTCGGCGCACAAGCAAACACGCCGTGCTGCATGTGTCAGGCTGACAATTTATTCGTGCGCGGAAACGTCATCCGAAAATTTTTGGGCATCATGGGGGACCTCTCTCCCTTGGATAATGACGACGCGACGTCACCTCCCCCCACTTATGAAGGACTGCAGGATTATCCTCCACTGCAAACATTTATTATCACAGTGCACGCTCAAGTGTTAGCAGTCCTCGAAGCGCTCGGACACCTCCTTCGAGATCCGTTCGGCGAAGCTCTGCGTCAGCGCGTCTCTCGCGCTCGTGAAGTCATCCAGTCTCTTCGTCCGCCGACCGAAAATCGTCCTCCGACGTACAGCGGCAGTGAGTTGTGATAGTGACAGTGACGTGACAGTGTGAAAGGGTCACCGTGATGGCTGCGGGTACGCGATAAAAAATTCTGTTCATTCGTGTTGTGCGCTTTCTAAAACGCCTATTGTTTTGATACCCTCAAAAGCGAATATAATCATATAGACGTATTGCACATGACGTGAAAAGAGAGACGCGTATCGAATTCATTTTTACCATGTATCATGAAAAACGTTTCGAATTAAAATTTTTTTTACCCTGTATCATTTGGTTTCAATAAAAAATTTTAATTCTTATCGCACTGTTTTCATGTTTTTTTCCCCCTGTCACCGCCTTGTAGGGTTTCCTTTTATTTTCTCTCTAGCATATCCTCACATTACCGTCACGTTAGCACTAGAGCTGCGTTTCCCGCGTTCGCCACTAGAGCGCACAGGCGTGCACTCGTGGGTGGTAAGGCGATGCGGCCCAGCGCCGCGCGCCGTCCAAGGACAGCGAACGGAAGTCGCGCTTGATAAGATTGCGCGACCGGCGAACGGATGTCGGCGGGTGATAGCGCTCGCGAGCGCCGCGGTCCGCAGCGAATGCTCATTATGAAGCGCTGGAGTGCACGCACGTGCGCTCTAGTGGCGAACGTTAGCACTAGAGCTGCGTTTCCCGCGTTCGCCACTAGAGCGCACAGGCGTGCACTCGTGGGTGGTAAGGCGATGCGGCCCAGCGCCGCGCGCCGTCCAAGGACAGCGAACGGAAGTCGCGCTTGATAAGATTGCGCGACCGGCGAACGGATGTCGGCGGGTGATAGCGCTCGCGAGCGCCGCGGTCCGCAGCGAATGCTCATTATGAAGCGCTGGAGTGCACGCACGTGCGCTCTAGTGGCGAACGTTAGCACTAGAGCTGCGTTTCCCGCGTTCGCCACTAGAGCGCACAGGCGTGCACTCGTGGGTGGTAAGGCGATGCGGCCCAGCGCCGCGCGCCGTCCAAGGACAGCGAACGGAAGTCGCGCTTGATAAGATTGCGCGACCGGCGAACGGATGTCGGCGGGTGATAGCGCTCGCGAGCGCCGCGGTCCGCAGCGAATGCTCATTATGAAGCGCTGTTCAGTTCAGTTCAGGACGCTGTGCGTTTCGGTCCGTGAATTTTTGTTCCGTTTGTTTTCGCGATGGCAAATCCTTTGCACTACAGGCACTGTTTTCATGGTTTTTTTTTCCCCTGTCACCGCCTTGTAGGGTTTCCTTTTTTTCTCTCTAGCAACTCCCCACATTCCATTGCAGGCGCTAGAGGGGGAGGGGGAGGGGGAGGGGGAGCGGGCGCCGCGATAGAGGCCTCCTCCCCTCCCCGCCCGGGCGCGCGCGCGCGCGCCGCCGCCGCCGCGCACCAAGACACCCGCCTACCAGGCACCTCCAGAGACGATGTCGTCGTAGCTCAGAGCCAGCGTGCTCGCCCGACCGCTTCCGCCGCTGGCGCGCGCACAGGAAGCGGGACTCGGGCGCGGTTCGAGCCACCCTCGGGCGGCGCGTTTTTGAGAACGGCGACGCCGCCGACCCCTGCGCTGCTGCTTCCGCGCTACCAACCTTCGCCGCCAGGGCGCAGCACACGCGCGCTTCCACGCTTCGCCGCCAGGGCGCAGCACACGCGCCCTTCCACGCTTCGCCGCCAGGGCGCGCGCACACGCGCGCTTCCACGCTTCGCCGCCAGGGCGCGCGGCGCCTTGTGTCGGCGCAGGGGGCTATCTCGGCGGCCTTGTGACGTCACAGCGACCTTGTGACGTCACAGGGGTTTATCTCGTGGCGCCGGGTGTTTACAGGGGTGGGCCTGTGTAGTGCGGGTTGCATTTAACCCCACTTCCGTCGCAGCTACGGCCATTACTCCCTACTCCTGGTATTAAGATCCTGCCGGAGCCGTCCCGATCATAAATTCGTACTGTAGGATTCCGCAACTAAAATTTTAATGACAGTTTTGATGTTTGAACGCCACATAAAAACTTTCTAATCAATTAGAGTGATCGAATTCTACAATATACCTTGTTAGAAACATGTTAGAGTTCCACCATGTTAGAGTTCCATTTCTTATTTTTGACAACAAACCTGATCATTGCTAAATCTGTCGTAGGTGACAATACTTCGTTGCTAATCATGTGACTTTCACTTGAAAGGAATTCTGATGCACTCTAGATTATGGAAAACGAGAATGTTGTTAATCCAAATTACCGTAGTTAGGATATTTAAACACGTAGGTAGAAACACGATAAAGGCACCTTTCTACATGTCCACTTTTTTTTTTAAATTATTGCTACAGTGACTCAATTAAAACAAGATGCCATCAAAAGAGTATTTTGATACCACACCAAAAACATTTTTTTTTGTAATTTTCTAAAATGAGGTTACAAGTTTTAAACTATTGACAAAGTTTTATGGAGGAGCTCAACTGAACAGAAATCAAAACATTTGAATGTGGCGAATTCATGAAGTGGGAGCTATGCTTCTTGCCAGAAACCAATGTTCATGTTATTTTACTCTTTGCAATAAGTTCAGAATAATTAACACATATTAATCGAACCCAATTCAAATGTGTATTCCCAATTTGAATATGTAGTTTTGAAATTTTCAAGTTATAAATAAACTATTATTTCTAATATATTTTTAGGCAGGGGGTTCGAACTGAAGTGGCGAAACCGACTTTCTAGATCCCCTCCCTGATTAGAATCATCAGGGGCTGCTTTAAAATACATATCCCACAAACCTCTTTTAAAATAGACAAATTGTCGCTGTCGTTGTCAACTATCAATGTTAATATATTTACTAATTATTTAATGTAAAATAGATTGTAAATTTACTTTGTTCAGAATAAAAGAAATAAATATATATGGGAAGGGTAAATTAACCAACATCACGCTACAGCCAAGATTCAAATGCAGAACCTCACGAATTTGACAGATGAACTGTCAGTCCAGCCAATGTTGCGTACTCCTCTGGTATGTACCATTTATTGCGCTACTATGCATTTTATGAGTACTTGCCCATTAGCATATTTTGACTTACAGAGATACAGCTTTGCTTCGCTGGTCATAAACGCGCTGGGAGTAAACTCTTCTATTGCTTTGCTTAAAGGCATAATATTCTTCGGAAAATAACTAACCCCCACGCAATCACTCTTCATCATCGTGCAATGAAGCTGTAAGATCTTGATTGCTTAGAACGTGTCACGATTTACTTTCCATACAAGTTTATGACTGTCCGAACGTAAAAGTAGTGATTACGAAGCTATAAACACGAAAAACGGCATCAGATTTCATACATACTTCTCAGAGCTTTACAAATCATGAATACAAGTATTTACAACTTGGAAGAATTAATTCAAATGTTTTATTGCATCAGCACTGAACTTCAATAAATACCAGTAGCAATATTAAGGAATATTAAACTATTAATTTATTCAAGAAGTTAACGTAAAATATTTTCATGGTATACTCAAGGGCACATATATGCCATTTGTCTAATGGACTCGACATTCACTGGCTGTCACGAATTGCTGCAGGTACCGTGGTGTTAAGGACTTGTTTAGCACTCTTGCCCATTATCCAGCAGTATTGCTTGAGTGGGTGCCTTTCGGTGGATATCAGATTCGGTGTCACCTTCCCCTCCGTCTCTTACGTACTTCACACAGATTCAAGAACTTATTCTATGCGATATTTAAATGTTTGATATCACTCCTGTGTTGGACACTTTCAATTCAAATAAAATGAATTTGAAATTATTGGTCATAATTTCGACACAAACAAATTCTGGAGTACGCCAAACACCGCTGCATACTGAGTTGCTTTTTATTTTCTTCTTCTTCCTTCTCCGTTTCTCCATCTTCTTCCTCTCGCACGTTATTTCCGTTGATCAATACTCGTTGTTCTTTCATGTTAATTACGACTTTATGCTCTGCTAAAAAATCTTAAGGGATAAGTTATTTTCTTCACCACTAAGCATATGACCACATACGTTTTACCACTGATCTTTATTTCTATCATAAGCACTTTTGGCGACGGGATGCGACTTCTTGTCCCATTATCTTCTTATCTGTTGGCAATACTGACACATTAACTTCCCTTTCAATTAACTCTTCCTACAGGTCTTCTGCAATCACCGATTTCACAGCTACTGTGTCTATTAGCGCGTGACTAGCGTGTCTATTTGCACCTCACTGCAATTAATTTTGATAACCGGCCATCTCCCTCTGTTTCTCGTCTTTCTGTTTCCCCATAAATTCTCTTCAGTATTTTCTTCTACCCGGCTGGCAGTTATAAGGATCTCATTGTTGTCATAAATGGAGTTCTACCTGGGATCCTTCGTCAACTCGAACTTTATCAGTTTCTGTTCTCCATTCGCCGCGTGCCGTAACTGCTGCTTGCACTCCAAGAAAAGTGTTCTAGCATGGCCACCTTCAAGAAGGCCTAGCCCAGAGAAAAATGGCAACACCGCGCATACGTCCTGAAGCCAGGCTAGTTTTCACTGTGTTGAAGGGTGCGATCCGTGCCGTTTCGGTGAAAACTGAGAAAAATAGATGAATTACTTACTTTCATCACCTGAGGCACTGCCAAGAGTTCTTAGAGAGTACAGCCATTGTCCATTCATGTATAACATCGATAGTCCTTGTTTATACGCAATAATAACGCTACTCAGAATTACTTTCTTTGCGTTACCGCATTTGCAATCAGTTACAATTCTTGCAATATAATTAAAGATACTTTAAATAATTAATTAAACAAATAAAAGGTGTCGTGCGGTATCGAATATATATTTAAACTCAAGATCTTTTCGATCGCGTAGCGATTATCAGAGCTACCTAAAGAAAGTTACAGGAATGCATAAAATACAAAGAAAAATAAATTATACAAATTATTTACAAATATCTATGTCACCAGCAATCTTATTAATAAAGATATTTTAGTTTTCTTTGAAAAGTTACCTAGTTTATTTAAATAGTTCGTATTTGCAGAAAATATGTTTTTCGGGATACGCACGAGATTATTATACATTTTGAGGAACTGGAAAGTAAGCAGGCATATTTTTTCATTTTAAATCGTGGTGGTCTGTCAGTTCTACACATAAGACAAAAAGGCAAGTTATTGAAATATTCGCAGATCTTAGTTTCAGAAAACTGAGTTTTTTGTCCACTCATGGAAGTCACAAACTTTTTTTTTAAGAGAGAAGGGAGTATTCTTGGTCACGCTATTAATTATATTGTTCTACGTCATTGTATTTGTGGAAACAAAAATATTGCCACAGTTAAAATGTCAACAGGATCTGCGTCAAATATTACGTTATATAGTAACTTGAAAATGAGAAATGATTTGTTGATGGTTAATGTACACAAGATGCGCAAATTGTTAACAATGATGAAACTGGTGATTTGCAGATATAATATTTCAAAAATACGGATAAGCATCAATTGAATCCTCTCTCCAAATAATTTGACGTTACTGACTCCCATGTATTCTGCACGGACGAGAGGTGAACAGCCGGACGTAAGGGAGTACAGACGCAATGTTGCCAGTGCTTCTGGGCGAGGCCTTGAGGCTTATGATGGTTCTAGTTGATGAAAAAAATAATTTTTCTATGATGGTTCTAGTTGGAGCGTCGTGCACATAGATGTGACAACGCGCTTGCCGGATGGGATCACCGGGGTTAAGGGAGGGGAGACAGATGTGACGTAGGCGGAAAAGCCCAGAGAGAAAGGTGGAAGGGCGCGGCCATGCCAAGCTAGGCAGGCTGCAATGCTCCGCCGGCCCCTTTCGCTTCAAGCAGTCGACCTGTGCAGATCGGAGGCAGCCGCCGGGTGGGGTGCGGACCGCGTGTGCGGAGGTTAGGGCTAGCAATGTACATTGTCGTCATGCAGTAAGACTCAAGTGACGAGTCGTGTAGGAATTCTGCGGTGCTTCACACGATCTTATTTATTCGATAATTACGTAGAGGGTGTGGTAGCCGTAGAATCAATATTACTCCTAGTAGTGGGATCGATTTACTTCGTTCATTTAACTATTGTACTTAAAGTTTATTTCGGTGGTGGATTTATTTATTAATATACTAGCAATAAGTTAAACTCACTCTTATCTGTGTATTATTGCAACCTGCATGACGCCACAAGTGCCTACACAGTGCTTGAAATACTTTAGTGTGTGGCTTAAATTAAAAGAAAAATCCATAACCGCCGATGCTGATTACGTGCATGCAGTGGCGGGCGTGCCCATCACCTGGCTCAGCTATTATCGCTTCCGCATGACGCTGGCGGGGATGGAGGGATGGCTCACCTCGGCCTCCAATTCCTCATACCCCCTCGCCCGCATCAACATGGTCGCGCCGCACTATGCGGTACCGCTCCTGCAACGCCCCCGGCCTCGTCCTCGCTCTCAGGATTCAACAGACAATCGAGGTCTTTTGCGATGCCAGTGCCCATTCGTGCGCCTTCAACCGTGAATCACTCGGCGTTTTCCAATCACGAGAGTAGCGCTTCGCATGCAACATCTACGAAGCGGAATTGGAAGCCGCATTCTTTGACTTGTTTATTTTTTCTTGTTTTTAAGTTCATTTATACATAGACAACGTAGCTGTGTTTTTCAATTCAAATATACTTACCTGTAAAACCAACAATGTGTCAATATTTTTTAGCTCATATCACTTATACTTGCTGTAATTTTGATGTATTTTGGGCACCCTCATATTTAAATAAAGCGGATCTCTGATCCCGGCTGCCTCCAGAGGATCACGGTATCCCTCAGCCAATCAGGAGCAGCCGTTGCGCATCACCGCGACGGCAGCCTCCTGGGCTGGCGGGGGAGCCGTGATCAATCGGAGATTAGCTGCGGAGCCAGCAGGATCAATCACAGTGGAGGCACTAGAACACTTTTCATTCATTTGAAAACCCGCTGTGAACTGGTATATGGTAAAAACCATTCACTAGGTCGATCTTGACAGCATACAGGTTGCCACTGCATGGAGAAATTGGCCCGGGGCAGGTAGCATAACGGTAGCTGGGCGTCGACGTATGCATGTCATTTATGACACGATATGTGCCACCGTGTTTCGTTACGAGGCCCACCGGGAAAGCATTTTTTAAAGTGTCTATGCAGGCGAGTTCTAGTACGTAGGCGGAGCACAGGTTTTCGATGGGGCGGTGCGCTGATCTTACGCAGTGCCATCGGAGCGTCATATGGAGGGACGAGTGTGACGTCCGTGCGGAAGAGGTCATGGTTGGCTTCAAGGGTGTGCCGCTTCTGGAAGACCAGAGGGACGGCGCGGTGGGGTGGCCGGCGCGCGTGCGGGGCCGGCCATACCGAGGTGTCGTCGACGTCATCGGACTCCTTGCGTTGTGTGCGGACTCCTGGGCCACGCCAGAAGGCCCAGTTGACGGGGTCGTCGGTGGTTGAAGTTCATCAAAAGTATTGGGCATATCCTCAATATCCTCTACAAATAGCAGGGGCGGCTCCGGCAGGAGGGGTGGCTCCGGCAGGAGGGGCGGCTCCGGCAGGAGGGGTGGCTCCGGCAGGAGAGGCGGCTCCGGCAGGAGGGGTGGCTCCGGCAGGAGGGGCGGCTCCGGCAGGAGGGGTGGCTTTGGCAGGAGAGGCGGCTCCGGCAGGAGGGGTGGCTCCGGCAGGAGGGGCGGCTCCGGCAGAAGAGGCGGCTCCGGCAGGAGGGGCGGCTCCGGCAGGAGGGGCGGCTCCGGTAGGAAGGGTGGCTCCGACAGGAGGGGTGGCTCTGGCAGGAGGGGTGGCTCTGGCAAGAGGGGTGGCTCTGGCAAGAGGGGTGGCTCTGGCAAGAGGGGCGGCTCCGGCAGGAAAGGTGGCTTCGGCAGGAAAGGTGGCTCCGGCAGGAAAGGTGGCTCCGGCAGGAAAGGTGGCTCCGGCAGGAAAGGTGGCTCCGGCAGGAAAGGTGGCTCCGGCAGGAAAGGTGGCTCCGGCAGGAAAGGTGGCTCCGGTAGGAAAGGTGGCTCCGGCAGGAAAGGTGGCTCCGGCAGGAAAGGTGGCTCCGGCAGGAAAGGTGGCTCCGGCAGGAAAGGTGGCTCCGGCAGGAAAGGTGGCTCCGGCAGGAAAGGTGGCTCCGGTAGGAAAGGTGGCTCCGGCAGGAAAGGTGGCTCCGGCAGGAAAGGTGGCTCCGGCAGGAAAGGTGGCTCCGGCAGGAGGGGCGGCTCCGGCAGGAGGGGCGGCGACAAGAGGCGCGGCATTGTGAAAAAGCCTGCGCCGCGCCGCTCAGGCCGGCCGGTTACGAGAAGCATGACAGTATCGTGTAATCCTATTACGCGCTCCACTCGCGGCAACACGCGGCAACGGCCGCGGTGCCTCACGCGCCACATCCAATCGCGCCGCACGTCAGATGCCGCCGGAGCACCGCCGGAGCACCTGTCCCGGTCTACGTCTTCCGGAGCCCATACGGGCAGTTCACGGCAGACCCTGCTAACCGAGTACTTCTCACCACAACGAGGCACGATGACGGAGCAGTCGTCACCAACTCCAACCTCACAGATAACCGCGGAGCCCGTTCGCGCCTTGCTGTCGGCCGCATAACAGCAGCGGACGGAGACTCCCAAATGTGACCTGGAACGCGCTTGGGAGTGGGTGTCCGCGCAAGCCGACAATGCGTTCATGCCCAAGAGTGACCAGGTCGAAGCCTGGCTCTTCGTTCTCCTCCGGCCTACCTTCCCGGGGCTGCCGCCCGAAGATCAGTGCTTCGTGAAGGAGCGGGTAAGATTCCTCGTCATTGCCCTGAAGCACGGTTAGCTGGTTAGCACGGTTAGGCGGCGGCTAACGCCCAAAGAATGCGACGACTTATGCCTGCACAGCCTCCGCCATCCGCCCCCGCGACAGCTCGCCGAGGAACATCGAGATTCTGGGCTACTACGAGCCTACGAGCTACTACGAGCTACTTCGTATCAGCCACGGGACTATTGACTAGATTATAAATTGACTAGATCAATTGACTAGAATATAAAATATATTATTAAAACAATATCATTTGTTCCGTTGTGAATCAATTTTAGTAAACAACATCCAGCAATTGTTAAACTTGTACTGAGACATCTGATGGGGTTCTCGACCATTCATGTGTGTGATCGTGCTTTCCCAATTTTTTAAAAAAATAAGTACAGAAATAAACTGAATGTAGAAAGTGCCCTAAGGCTGAGACTGTCACGTTTTCCTCCAGATATTGATTTTCTCGAGGAAGACAAAAAAAATAAAAAATGTTATTGATTTGTTTAAATGTTGTACCTTGACCGCTTGTTATTGAGTTCTGGTAGATAGCTAAGAAATGTCAATAATTGTTTTATAAACAATACATATTTTATTCTTTCACATTCTTCCTAGTACGTTACGTATGTGTATTTTTTACTTGTGTATTTAATTAGTAAGCCTCAAAATATTTTTAACACAGCAGGTGATCCGCACAACCAAAAAGGTTGGGGACCGATGGAATAGGAGAATACATAATAACGCGAATGATGTCCGTGAAATAGCCGCCAGTTCACTCTTGACAGTGGACGCCGCCGACGTGTTTCTAAGTAACGGAAGAAGACGCTCAGAAACGCGCTATTACATTTTTCAGATTTTGAGATAGCAGTCACGTGCACAAGGTCAGTCGTTAGAGGGCGTGGCGCTGTCCTGACACCAAATAAAACTGACAGAGTTAAAGCCATGTCAAGATTTCAGAAGGTTCAAGGCTCTGTCGTGAGAACGTGTTATGGAATGCAGGAAGGACATAAAACCGTTAATTAACGTTTCCAAAGGAAATACAGCAGTGAAGAACAGAAAAATAAAGAAAGATTTAAAAAAGAAATGGATGATAGGGATAGTTTATCAATTGGGAAATTGCCTACATTGGATCGCAACGCTGCTTGGGTGCCTAAGAACATAGGAATCGTATGTGTTGGGACTGAAGATTGGCAGCTCTACTATAATTGTTTACTCAGTGCAGCCTGAAACGAAAATCATGAAATTATGAATATCGAAATTATGTAAAATTGAATTATTTTATATTAGTTGCGATTTAGTAGCATGAGTCGAACTGTCATTCTGTTTATTTTGAAATTTGCTATATTAGAAATATAATGTGCCTCTTCGAAGTGGGGATCCAACATGCTATTATTCCTTTCAAAACAACCAATTTCATAGTTGGCAACGATAGCACAGGCTCGAAAAACATTGTTTATTTCTTTAAAAAAAATTTTTTTTTCTCCGGGCATTGATATTTTTCGATTCGTTCCAAATTTCGCAAAAGTTACTCTCAAGATCATAAGGTCGCACAGAAGTCGTGCGAAGTTGCGTTCAGTTTGCGCAGGTGACGTCACATGAACGCAACCACTATGAACGTGATAACAGTTCCAGCTGGAGTTTTGTGTGTTAATGTATAGCTCAGAGAAAATGTACCAATTTCAGCTGTTTTAGGATGAAATATTCGTGGCAGGGGAATGAAAAGAAAACTTAGGTTTGGGTGGAAGAGCCCACAAATTCAACCTATAAACAGGTACATAACTTACCTGTTAACAACTTTGGCAACATTGGCAATTTTGGCGTGTTTGCATGACAACATTGGCATGTTTCCTTTTTAGCATTCATATGCTCGATTCATTTTGTCGATCATCATTAAACATTTTTTTAGAGTATCAAATAGTCAAGTGGCGAGAACAAAATTATGTTGGAAAAAGGTTGCATTACCTTCCAAAACTCTCTCTCAATCACGTATTTTGAGTATTAAAAATGCAGATAAATATGCCCTCGCCCAAAACGTGCTGTAAAGAGGAAGGGGAATCAGTAGGTAGTTTCAGTAGGTAAGTGCATAGAGACATCATTTTACAAAGCTATTTCTAAGTAATGCAAACGTATACTGTATTCATTGGAATTGATTTATATTTTTAGAACTGAAAACTCTTATAAAGAAACATCATTTGGAGAAATACAAGATACTTTGATAGCCTCTGATTCAATGCTGTAAATGAATCTCTTAATTCCCAAAATGAAGACTACAAATTGGTAAATGATACTTTAGGATAAAAAATGAAATTTTGAAAAGGAAAATACTAAATTATAGAACTAATACTGTTGAAAAGAGTAGTAACTGATGCTTTGCTCAAATGAGTAACGTTTCTGAAAATAGAGAATCAGAAATGAAGTTACCTGAACAGGTTAAAGAATATTTTAAGTTCATTGGAAGATATGTCAGAATTACAGGAACAATTTCAAAATCAGAGAAAAAAATTCTTAAATATGAACGTCGATTTGGACAATAATTCCCAATTTAGATTACACAGATTTGTAAGTCAGCAATTTTGTTGACATTCTGCACCTCGGAACTATTTTCTCTCATGTAATGAGAGAAGGGTCAAAATAGTACTTAGAAGGGTTTATTGCATATTAATTTAAAACTAAGCATCCTCAACTTTGCATACCGACAGAGTAGAACATATCAGAGAATGTTCCATGAGTAGATAATGATGGTGTGTAGAGGTTATTTGGCTTATATCCTTCTTCTGAATTAATTGAAGAGATTTTTATTATTATTAAATTTTTTAGAGATACTATCGTTAACATTGCAAAAAGAAGCATAGATTTTCCAAGAAGAGTGCAGTTTAGCTGAAACTGCTTTGACGCCAAACGATTAATAATTACCATTAAAATAAAACTTTCAATACATTAGGAACTTTAAAAAGGAACAAAAAATACAAAAGGAACTTTAAAAACCATTAAGATACAAAAGGTTTCAATGCGGTCTTCCATTTAAAATAAACAATCCCGAACTACATTGAAAATTAACGGTGTGCCATTGACAACATTTTAGATCTCTCCATTCAGTCAAATTTAAAATGGATCGTCCTTTTAAATGAATTAAACTCAAAATTAAGTTTATTATGCTACGCGTTCAGAATAAATTTCAAATTCAGTAAGCCTTCATACTGCTCGTTTTGTATATTTTACGAATATTTATTCTTGCCCGAGATATGGCATAACATTCTGGGGAAATGCATCTCTCAGACTTTTAGATTACAAAAAAGAATTGCACGAATTTTCGTAATAGGCAAATCACACCCACGTGATTCTTGTTCGCCGCTCTTTATTGGGCTAGGAATTTTACCATTATTTTGTCCCTTGATTAATGAATGAGTGTTTTTGTTAAAAATGGCATACACAAGGGTGGGAATATATTTTCAGCAAACGCCGATGTCTATAATTATAACACTCGACGTAGTAATCATATTCGTCAGGTGACAGTATCAACAACTCACTACAAAAAATTCACATTCAATACATGTACACTATTTTGCAAACTTCCGAAATAAAATTTTTCTGCTGCCTAACTGTTTCTATACAATTAGAGACCATAACAAGCATCAAAAAGGAAAGCAATGTTAATTTTAACAATGATATGCATCGATCTATCGCTTTTGATGAAAATTGGTGATTATAAATCAGTTTTGCATCTTGATTGCATGTATCATTTTGGTTTTTTCAATCACGTACAGTTTTTGCAAAATTTTTGTATTTTCGTATTTCAAATTAGCACGCGCTATGCCATACGTAAACGCAGGGCTGCGACAATTCACTACTTTTGATTAAATGTTTTGAAAAAAGTGTTAACCTCAATTTCAGTCAATTAGTTGTACTCTGGTATTTAACAAGAACTTTGTTACAAACGTGCATGCAAATCAGTTATTTGTCGAAAACGGCATAGATCACTAAAACGCCTTTACGCATACTACCGGGCTATGAAAATTAACAAGCGGTGCGTATGACGTCACAAGCCAAGCGTACGACAGTTAAAAGACGATATTTTCGGAATGCTTGGCGGACGACCTAGGGTGTAAGGATGTGTGTTAGGGAAGCGATATGTCGATATTTTCAAAACATACATGTTTCCATAAAATACATCGACGTTTGGCTGATCCCGACTGTACGGTATCCCCCGCTGTCACGGACTCCTTAAGTATCGTTTGAATACTAGAGGTTTTCTAATAATGTGCTTACTGAAGTGATTTCTTATAAAAGTGAACTGGTAATTATGCAATGGATAGACTCACGATTGTTTATAGTGAACGCGAGGGCCGAAGTCCCGAGCCTCGCCGTGACTTGGATCCGGGTGAGCGAAGCGAGAAAACTTACCTTTGCAAGAAGTTTGGCATTATAATGCGTCGGGGACAAAGCGTAAGAGGGTCTCAAAACTTTACGAGCCACGAAAATTACCTATCGGTATGATACATACGAAAATATTAGGGAGGCCGTGACAGCGAGCGGTACCGTACAGTCGGGATCAACCCGATGTTTTAAGAGTCGATGTATAGAAGCTGATGTTTTTTAGCATCAGCGTTTTGTTCTAAATGTTTTTACGTTTTAGATGTTTTGTTCGTTGATGAAAAATTCTCATAATCAAAATTTTGTAAAATTTAAAATATGTGATAGCGATCTCTATGTGTTCGAACCAAACGAACGCGGTTTATACTACCTTCATCGAGCAGACTATCAATCACCCTGGTATTTCCTTCGTCTTTTCTCGTTTTTCGTGCATAGAGAGACAATTTTCAGTTCCGTTTTAATTATAAATTAGTATGCACGGCCACTGTCAAATTAAAATTTTGGACGCACAGATTTAATGCTAGAGGTTACTAAACGAGCTTTAAAACACTGTATTTAATACTTTTCGTTTCTGTCTCTATTACTAATGTATCATAAGTTGGTCCATCATTGATAATTAAATTTTCTAAAGATTTTAACAAGGTGCATTCTGTTGACTCGTGTTTATTAATTTTTTTGTAATTCTTCTGTTTGGCACTTTTCCATTGTCTTTATATATTATAATTATTTGTCACCTGATGATGGAAACCAAATGTTTCCGAAACGTTGTGGAAAATTTGTATATAAAGCTGTTATTTAAAAGATTTCTCTCTTATCAATGAGGGACCAACTCATGATATATACTTTAAAACATTGAAGTTTTTGGTCAATGTATTATTTGCATTGATGTTTAAATTTTGAACATCGATGTGTTGTTATCGATGTCCATTAGCTGGACTCACCTTGTGCTCCTCGGCGTCCCCCAGGCGCTGCTGCAGGCGCACGGTGAGGTCGACGCGGCGCGCGGCGTCGCTGACGGCGAAGTGCTCGCACAGGCGGCGGATGGCCACGCGGCTGCTCTCCTCGGAGCCCGGCGTCAGCGCCAGCGCGCGCATGAAGAACTCGGCCGGGTTGTACGCCTCCGGGCAGCGGTAGCCGTGCCTGCGCCCAAACACTTCGGAATATGCAACTAGACCCACCCTCCTCAGGTCCTTGAGGAGGGTGGTGAGGGAGAAGAGAGTGGTGAGGGAGAAGAGTGTGGTGAGGGAGAGGCGAGTGATGAGGGAGAGGCTGGTGGTGAGGGAGAGGCTGGTGGTGAGGGAGAGGAGGGTGGTGAGGGAGAGGAGGGTGGTGAGGGAGAGGCTGGTGGTGAGGGAGAGGCGAGTGATGAGGGAGAGGCTGGTGATGAGGGAGAGGCTGATGGTGAGGGAGAGGAGGGTGGTGAGGGAGAGGAGGGTGGTGAGGAAGAGGAGGGTGGTGAGGGAGAGGCTGGTGGTGAGGGAGAGGTTGGTGGTGAGGGAGAGGAGGGTGGTGAGGGAGAGGCTGGTGGTGAGGGAGAGGTTGGTGGTGAGGGAGAGGAGGGTGGTGAGGGAGAGGCTGGTGGTGAGGGAGAGACTGGTGGTGAGGGAGAGGAGGGTGGTGAGGGAGAGGCTGGTGGTGAGGGAGAGGCTGGTGGTGAGGGAGAGGCTGGTGGTGAGGGAGAGGCTGGTGGTGAGGGAGAGGAGGGTGGTGAGGGAGAGGAGGGTGGTGAGGGAGAGGCTGGTGGTGAGGGAGAGGCTGGTGGTGAGAGAGAGGAGGGTGGTGAGGGGAGTGAGCTCACCCTGCGAAGAAGTCGAGCGCGCTTGGCGCGTCGCCGATGAAGACGACGCGGCCGTCTGCGACGAGCACCAGCTGGTGGAACAGCGCGAACAGCTCGGACGACGGCTGGTGGATGGTGCAGAGCACGGTGCGACCCTGCAGCGCTACCCGCTGCATCATGTGCACCAGTTTGTGCGCGCTGTAAGCGTCCAGCCCCGTCGTCGGTTCATCGCAGAACAGCAGCGGCGGGTCCGTCAGCATCTGCGACCGCAACAACATCTTTGGATCATGGGGGCAAGCCCCCTCTTCGAAAATTTACAGGATGGAAAAACAGTTTTAAACAGTCATACACTCGATGAAAAGCAATGTATTGTACGCCAATGTATTTCATAGCTTCAACTATTAACGTATTATAAAAAACAATATTTTAAAGGCAGTCTCAGAGTTTAAAAATAGCTAATAGACATGACAGTGAAAACGTATTAATAGAAATATGAAAATATTGCTTAGATGTTTATTTACAATATTTGTTTAAAAGTTAAAATATTCAAATTGAAAGTACTTAATGTATACATTAAATATTGTCGATGGTTTCACTGATTGATGCAATAAACAAAACTGAAGACATTTTGTTGATATTAACTTTGTGAATCAATGTTCTCAGCTTTCAAACAACTTATTATTAAATAAAAGTTTCATCAAACATTGTGAATCTCTTTCATAGCTAAAATATTCTTATTTTAGCTCTAAGAAGTCCACAATGATGGATAAAACGTTAGGTTAACACAAAACATATACATGTTTTTCAAAGTTGGAAACATTATTATTATTATTGATCCAAAAGTTCAATGTTTACTGAATATAAATAACAAAGTCATGAATGTAAATTAAAGTAAATGGTAACTGTTATTTTTGATTTTTAAATGGGCCCTTCTGAATATTTTCTGAAATTGCCCTTTCTTTGGATAGTAGACAGCGGCAAGGGATATGCAGTTAAAACCTTCGAAAATAAGATATTGTGAAACTAACTGGTTGTTAAGACATTTGCAGTTGAAAAAGAGTGAATTTTACATTTAGTCTACAAATATAGCAAATGACATTGAAATTATTCACAACTCATGAAAATTTATCAAAACATTGTAAGGAAATATAACGTAAAACAATTACCACTGGATTCAATTGGATGGAATTAAATATTGTTACCCAAGGAATTTCTTCTGTAAAATAAAAGATACTGCAACAGTAGTTGAAATGGCACAGTAAACCCTCGTTAAAGCGAATTCTAAGGAACCGAAATAACCGGTGTTCGTGTTATAAAAATTCGTATTAATGGATTATTACATGTATCACTATTATTCGCGCCATGACGGGACCCACATTTTTCTATTACGTCGAAATTCGCATAATGGGAATTCGTGCTTAAAAAGGTTTACTGTATTTAAAAAAACGATATAGCATTTGAACAAACGTATTGAAAATATGAACATTTTCCAACAATAATGCAAAACTTTAATAGAAAGGTCTCATTATTTTTCAAATTCTTTTGCACGACTTCGGGGATACAATTGTCTGCTATGGAGCCATATCCATCCAAACATTTTTAACACCACACGGGTTTGTATCGTAGCTGCCTAAAAATAATTGACACAAAATTGAACATCCACGATCTTCCTATTCTGCTTGTGAGCAACTGCTAGTAATTTTCAAGGATGTCGAAGAGAAGTTTGAAAGCGTCACCCTTTCAGGGGGGAGAAAGAATGAATTGCCTGAATGAACAAAAATGCATCTCTAAAACCGGTGCAGGTAGATTGGTTGTACCTGGTTGTAAGACCGGCGCAGGTAGACCACGCCAACAGCGAATTTCTTCACCCCATCACTCGCCTCCGTGGCGCAATCGGCTAGCGCGTTCGGCTGTTAACCGAAAGGTTGGTGGTTCGAGCCCACCCGGGGGCGAATTTTTCTTTAACTTTCTTGCCCTTTTTCGCAAGAAGAGAAATAGTGCTGAGAAAACGGCAATTTTTCGACAAGAAAAAATTTAATTACCGTGTCCTGGTAACGAAAAAGTTGATAAATCATTTCCAATATGTAGTACATTACGTTCCTTTAACGTATGTAGTCAGAAGTAGTTCAGTGGGTCTCGTGATATCGAAAAATTCATTGACAACAAAACGTTTGGCTGTGGTCAAAGCTAGTGTCCAAAACCGTGAAGCTGATTTTCTCCTAAATTGTTATACTTCGATTGAGGACTCGGGTCCCTCTGAGTTTGACATGGATATTTTAATTTTGGCATACTTTACAAGAAGTCTTTACTACATTCTCAAGAGTTTCTCAAAAATGGCTCCACATTTTTCTATTAAACTGTATCCTCGATTTTTGCAAAATCAGGCATTTCAACGGACATGAAACGTACACTATTCTCTTAAGCTTCCTTTATGCTATCTCAGGTCCCAATTTAATCGAAGAACGTTTTGCGGTTTTTAAGAAAAAAAGGTTTCAATAAAATAGAAAAATCGTCTATGTTTGACACGATTTTTCGAAATAATTCTTATGTTTTTGAAAAATTGAACATAACCTTTTTTGAAGACCTATTTTTATGAAAACATTTCATTAAGAAAAAAAATTGTATCTTCATAATTGTAGTTGTAGGGAGATGGCGAACAAATTTTGAATTTTTTCAATTTTCGAAAAATCAGAGTTTACAACCAACATGAGACCTACGCTTAAATGACCTTCAGACTACCCAAAAACAAAATTTAGTCAAAATTGTTGGCTACATTTTTTTGAAAATTTAGAAAATGTCCTAAATGTCCTACATAAAAAGTGCCCTCCAAAATTAAAATATCGGTTTCAAATTCAAGGGGCCGCGAGACCATTCAGATCGATCGGGGAATATCAATTTTGGAGAAAAACGGCTGAACGGTTTAGTCGCTAGCGTTGTTCACAGTCGGACGGACGGAAGGACGGACAGACGTTCTGCTTTCAATTGGTTTTTCGATATCAAGGACCCACAAAATAGGGATTCTGGCTGCACCACGTGTTAGATTTTTTCTTAATTTAGCAACTGGATTTATCCACATTTTAGTTATCAGGACCCTGTAATAAGAGTTTTTCTGCCAAAAATACGCTGTTTTTTCGCGCAGCATGTCATACATTTCCCTATACTGTACGTACTGTACGTACGTACGCATAGTATACGGGAAAGTAAAAATTGCAAAAGTTCCATTTTTTCTGCCGTCTTCCTACAACTACAATATAGATGTTGCTCTAAAATCTGTTCCTAAAAACAGATACTGAAAGAAGGTCAAATCTCCGAAAGTATGAGTAGTTTTTGCGTGAAATATAGGAACTATCTAAACATTTTTTTTCTAAAAAATGGACACACGTTTTTTCTTTAATTTTTCTTATCGCATGCATGAAAGGACAGGAAAAAAATCTATGATTGTAGCATTTCCGGCAAATTCTCTGTATTTTTGAAAATTGCGAAAAGTTAATAACTCAAATTTTAAAGATAAAGATTGGTCTTAAAAGATATCTGTTCTAAAAAATAGATTCTAAAACAAGACATGTATAATTTTTTGAAGAAACGAGAGCACTGAGTTATGAGTTCTGCTTGAAGTTACTGTAAAATTTGAAAAAAAAAATTCTCAAATACTGCTCCAAATTTTCCTTAGATTTTTTCCCACGGATAAAACAAGGGACGATTAAAAGAATGGCACAGGCCTCATTTTCATTGAAATTATTGAATTTTCTCAAATTGCAAAAGTTAGAAATAACGCAAGGATGTATGCGCTATAGAAGCACCAGTAGTCTTTTTAGCAAGCCGGAGTACGTACAGTGGCGAAATGGAGAGGGTTCCTAGCGATCGTCAGCCTCCGTGGCGCAATCGGCTAGCGCGTTCGGCTGTTAACCGAAAGGTTGGTGGTTCGAGCCCACCCGGGGGCGAAGGTTTTTGCGACTCCCACTCGTGAGATTTCGGTGTTTCTGACTCGTCTATCTTCGAATTGCGAAGTCACGTGGTTTATAGGGAAGGTTATGTTTAACATTTCCTATGCACTGTAAGTTCCGATGTACACACATACTCCATTGTGTTTCAATCTGAATTCCGCTCACAATTCCAAAATGAATTATAAAAAACACGTTAAGTTTCGTACACTGGAAGTTGAACAATTATTTGACGTACTTGAGAAAAATGAGCCTGTGTCTAAAATAATAGTACCGACTGATCATAAGGTTTCCATTAAAAATTGAATTTTTTACATAAATTTGAACTTGTTTCGAAAACGTATGATTAAAAATTGTGTCCAGGAAACATGTAGAAAGAGAAATCAATTTCATCTAGATGTTATCATAAATTATTGGAGAAAGTTATTTTGAAAATAGCAAAATATTTTTTAATACGAAAAAAATTAATTCATGCATGATAATATTAATTTATACAATACTTTCAATTTGTATGTTTTAGTTCGCAAACATTTGAAGATAAACATCTACAGACTTTTATAAATATTTCTACTGGTAGAAGTTTTCCTTCTAGAGAAGTTCGAACATAAACTCGAAAACTTTTACAAATATGTTTTCAGATAGCGTGAATTGTGATTAAAAATTAATTAATCGCCTACACCAGCAAAAATGTCGCTGAACATAACCATACGAAATGGTTTACCAAAAAGTAGCACGCGCCCTGCTAAAAACAAATAAAATACTTTCGTTTATCCCGGCAATAAATTAAATATTTTAATACTACAAGAACGAAATTAATTTGAATTTGAAGGAAAATAATTTGAATACTACCAGAACGTAATATAGTATGAAGACAGTACAACTATTCTTTACATACTAAGAAAATAAAAGTAAATGCTGTTCCATAACGCAACTCGTGAGTATCAAATATTTAATGACGGAAGGTCTGTCCTTGGAGTTTTGTTGTCGCATGACGTCCACTATGTCGTAAGCAAAGACTTCCTGAGAACGAGAATTCACTCGGTACCCGCACTCTGAGAAAAGGCGGAATAATATAATCAAATATTTGCATTTTCAGTCATAATCTCAACTGTTCCATTGTTTTAGGATATTTTTCCGATATTTTCTTGTGTATCTATCAACATCATTACATGGTCGGAGGCTGTAAGTTTGCTTTGAATTTCAGCTCATTGGAAATTAGTAATATAGATAAATTCACAATTCTGCTCTTTTTGTCTCAATGTGGTAACTACAAAAGCGCATTGAGATACAACATTAGCCATTCCCCACCCTTATATTTTTGAATGAATTGGAAAGCATCTTGGAAATATAGAAAATAAAGTTTAAGGATCAGAACTGCCAAGACAGTTTCCAACCCGTTTAAAAATGTGATGGTGTGGAATAGTTTAGAGTTACATCTGAATGTGATATTGGAGTTATCATGTCTTGGCCAAACCCAACAGAAATAATACACCAAGACAAGTAATGACCACTGTGTGAGTAGTGTAGCGTCGCGAGGTGGCGCACGTGCCGTTTCGCTGGAAAGCCCGGCCTTAAGCCGGATGGGGGATGGGGGTGGAATGCGGCGGCGCCTCGCCGGCGCGCGCCGGGCAGGAAATCCCAGCCCCAAAATAACCGGGACAACTGGGCGTGCCTGAGCGCGAGTCCATTCAGGACGGTTGCTCTCTGCTGAGGGCTGGCTTGCGAGCCGAATGACGCCCGCCGCTGGTAGAGTGGGGGACGAGCCGTGGGGTATTTATTGCGGCGCCGACATGCGCTCGCGGGATACGCTAGTGAGTCGAAAGACGTGAGGTATCTCCGTGCAACCTTGCACGTTTTGGCATCCGGCCATGTAACATCTAGTTACGGGGACTAAATGTCCGACAGCTCGCACTTCGCGCAGCTTCTCATGCTCTCGAGCAGAGGCACTGGGCTCAGCATAGGGACGGTCGCGGGGTTTCGCGGCTTAGAGAATAGAAAGGTTGCCTAAGGTTTTCAATTTTGTAACATTATCTTGTAATTTATTATTGTAAATATACTGTACATACTATTCAGAATCTGTCGTCTGTGCTTTTCATGTCCAGTACGCCACAGTAGTAGCCACTTGAAGCAGGGAATTTAAAAAAGAAGTGGAAACATCCCAGTTGATTCAAACTTGCAGGACGTGGAAATTAACCGTCTAGTAGCAAGATGTAAACCGAAGGTAATTTATTTCTTTTCCCTTCTAAGAAAAATAAATACGTTGAGCACATCTTTGTAATTGCATTGCAATAATGCAACATGAATTGGAACATTTTTAGAGTTAAAATGAACAAACATGGTCAGAGGGTAGAATATTGAGTAGAAATTAGAGTAAATAATTTGCCCTAAACCAAAATTTTGCGATTTTCAAGAGGCCATTATTGAATAAAAATTGGAATATCGAAATAAATTATTAAAAAATATAATTATTCATTTCCATTGTAATATTTTCATACTAATATATTACTATTATAATATATTAGTAATATATTATTGTATATTACTAATAAATATAAAAATTAATCTTTTTTTAATTATGGTCACTGTTGGCGCTTTTGCCCTAAAACCGATTTACACACTTCCTTCTGACGATCTATTTCGTTCAGCATTTCGCGTGCGCGCAGCCGCGGCACAGCCGCTTTCCACATTGGCGCGTGCGATAAATATGCCGAAATCGTTCGTTAAAAGGAAGGGTCTAATTGATTTAAAACATTTGTTGGGCCTTTGCGCTTTCAAGGCGGAGCAAGGCCCCTCCCCGTCTCCCGCGGGCGGCATGAATGAGTAGTGGGCGCTCACCTCGGTGGCGAAGGCGAGCCGCTTGCGCTCGCCGCCAGACAGCACCTTGGCGCCGTCCGCGCCCGCCGCCCCGCCGCCGCCGATGCGCGTGTCCGCGCGCGCCAGCAGTCCCAGCTGGCGCAGCAGCTGCTCCACGCGCCGACGGCGCTGCGCGGGGCGCGTGCGCCGGTCCAGACGCAGCCGCGCCTAATGAGCACGCGCCGACTGCATTCCCTGCCGCCATCGCCCGCCTCGGCACTTGCTTCTCATCACGATCACCCGTCGCCATCGCCCGCCTGTCATCACTGTCTCTCAATTCTCATCACTATCACTTGTTCCTCATTGCCATCTGCTGGCCCTCACGGCGGACTGGTGCGACGGTCCAGTCGCAGCCGCGCCTAAGCACCCACATCGCCGGTTCACATCGTCCCCCGGCCCTAGTGGCCTTCGCCCGTTCCTCACCCCATCATTCAGCCCCCATCGCCATCATTCGGCCCTCATCACTAGCATCCGGCCCTCATCACCGTCACCCGGCCCTCATCGCCATTGTCCGCCCTGCATCAACTAACTTGGTTTTCACCACTACCACTCCTTCCATCTTCGCCACACTGAGAGAAATGCTGTAGTGGAATGTACTAAATAAGTTTAGTAAGCGATCGTATCGTAAATACAATTATTCGTGTAGTAAGATTCACTAAACATGATTTAGTTTGGTTTAGTACATTAAACAACTCATAATCGTGAGTGAATGAACAAAGAGAATTGTCAGTGGTACTATTCTTGTTTCGTAGATAAAATCATTTGGTGAGATCTACGTTTCATGTTGTCACACTTACTAAACTCTGTTTAGTATGCACTGTTTACTAAATACTGTTTAGTAAGCGCGCGTTCTCAGCAACCTACCCAGTTGAAATGGCTATAGAACCCATCTGAAGTGTGAGAATTCAACTCCGTATATAGCATTATATGCTATATAAATGGAGAGTTTAGTATTTTACTAGTTTTCAATAATTATTTTATATTCTAAATTAATGGTAGAGATACCGTCGACAGCCCATGGCCAGCAGCTTGTGTCCATAGCTGCTCTGCTAGGCTAGGGTCTATCAGGTAACCGAAGTTAAGGAAATGCTAGTCTGCGGGTCGGAGGATGGGTGACCGCTGCGGAACCCCAGTTGCTACCTGCTTGGAGGGACCGAAAGAAAATATTCCCTTTCACGTTTCCTTTAGTTATTTTCACCGCACTGTTTAGTAAATAGTACTCAATGTATTAATCAACGCAACGATTCGTATAGTTTTCTCCACTAGATGCCATTCGTCCCGGGTACGACCTGTTTAGTAAACATTACTATACGTGCGTTAGTGTCTTTAACTAAACAACAGTTTCGTGAACTTGACTAAGCACTTTGTTCTACGAAAATCTACTATACTGTTTAGTTGAATCTATTACGTGATTAATTGTATGAACTAAACATTTCTCTCCGTGCAACACCCGGCCCTCGTCTCCATCACTCGTAGCTCATCACCACCACCCGGCCCTCATCGCCATCGCCCGCCATTCATAACCATCACCTCTCAGGACGGACGCGTGCGACGGTCCAGCTCAGTCGCGCCTAAGCACACACACCGCCGGCAGACTTCATCCCCCTGCCTTCGTCGCCATCGCCCGCCCCTCATCACCACCCGACATCACCCGGCTCTCATCGCCCCATCACTAGACCCTCATCACCATCGCCCACCCCTCACGCCGGCAGTCATTTCCCATCACCATCACTCGCACCTCATCGCCATCAGGCCCTCATGTCCGTCCGCCGTCAGCCAGCTCTCATCACCGTCACTCGGTACTCAGCGCCATCACCCGTCCCTCATCGCCATAATCCAACCCTCACCGCCAACGTCCGGCTCTCAACCGCCAACGTCCGGCCCTCATCGCAATTACTAGATTCTCTTCGCTATCACTCGTTCCTCTTCACGATCACCCATCTATCACCGTCATCGCTTGGTCCGCATAGCCATCACCCGGCATTCATCGCCGTCCCCCGGCCCTCATCGCCGTCCCCCGGTCCTCATCGCCGTCCCCGGCCCTCATCGCCGTCCCCCGCCCCTCATCGCCATCCCCCGCCCCTCATCGCCGTCCCCCGCCCCTCATCGTCGTCCCCCGCCCCTCATCGCCGTCCCCCGCCCCTCATCGCCGTCCCCCGCCCCTCATCGCCGTCCCCCGCCCCTCATCGCCGTCCCCCGCCCCTCATCGCCGTCCCCCGCCCTTCATCGCCGTCCCCCGCCCCTCATCGCCGTCCCCCGGCCCTCATTGCCGCCACCGGGCCATATTTCCCCGGGCCCCTCGGGAGGATAATTCTCCCCAACCTCGCATCACTGTTGGTGCCTGGCCGCTGACTTACCATGAAGGTGAGGTGCTCGCGCACGGTGAGCTCCGCCACGAACAGGTCCTCCTGGTGCATGTAGCCGCTGAGGCGATGCATGAAATCCCCCACGGGCCGTCCGTTCACCCGGATGTCCCCGTCCGCCGTCAGCCCAGCTGCAACATCACCCCCAACGCGTCTCCAACACGACGTCTGCGAACTCGTACTAACCTTTGACTTTTACACGGGTACATGCAGAATGATGTACGCTTCACTCTAAAAACTGATGTTTATGAGTTTTTTTCATAATTTAATAAATCAACTTCAACAGACATGAGTGCTGCAAATTCAGGATGTGTCACTTTATGCAAAAAAAAACAACAACAACAAACAAACACAAATCGCTGTCTTCTCCTCAATAACATGAACAACTGTTTCTTACAACTGTTTTTCATGTTATTGCACAGTATTTTACAGTATTTTCTAGTCGTTATCTTTTTTAATAGTGTCCAGAAGATTGTGCTTAAAGTGAATCGAAATGGTGATCACATTTCTCAGTATTGCTGAAGAAAAATCTACTTTCTTTTGGATACGAACTAAAAGAAACAAACATTTCTGAATTGACTTAATTGGAGTGCAATTTATGAGGCCTGTATTGCGCGCGACCCTGCGATTACACCCTATTTTAGGCGGTCGGAACCTTAGCACGCAAGCCGCCCGTAAGACTTCTGTGCACTCGCTGTTCACAAATTACTCTAGTGGCATCCCGAGTCCACAACGGTGCTTTGAGTCTTGAAAATGCGCCCAAAGTTTCAAGTCATTCAGACTGCGCCGCAATTGGAAAATTACAAAATTACTCTCTATGGGAATTATAGTTTGGATGATTTCCCAAGAAAATCAATGTTCAGTACTATGGTCCTAACTTGCTAGGGAAAAATTCCTAATAAACGTAATCAGACCTTCGTGAATTATTAGCTGTGTGTACTGTATTGAATTTCTACAATTGAATACTGAATAGTTTATCTGCCTTTATTATATGCATAGAGAATCGTCTTTTTCGAGCGTGATCGCTATATTTTGCGATCTATAGTTGCAACTAGAGAAAATCTTATAGTTTCGAGCATCAGTGCCTCTCGTCTTCTTTACATTGAACACAGTAAGAATTTACAGGACACAACAAATTGACCAGGAAATGAATATATTGAAGTAAAAACATTGACATGAAACAAAGCAGAATGGGAGCGGAAGGGCACAGAACGGGACGGGACAGTACGGATAGCACGTAACAAAAGAAGACAGTAGAGCACAAAACAGGACGAGAGGGGACTTTGAAGAGAACGAGACGAGACGGCAAGGGGCGTCACGGATCGTGATGAATGAATTGATCAGATAGGAGTACACTTTACAGAACTACTTACGTGACATCTGCGATAAAATCAGCGATCATATCAGCGATAAAATCAAGCCGACAATCTGTAATTCAATAAGACAGCTGAAGTTGAAATACGCTGGCAGAAGAAATGGGCGTACCTGGCAGGCGGTGCGCGAGCGCGGCCATGAGGGAGCTCTTGCCTGCGCCGCTGCCGCCCATCAGCGCTGTCAGCCCACCTGGCGCCACCGCCCCCGTCGCTGCGCAGCACATCGTCACATCACATCAGTCAACATAACACCACATACAGTACACCACATCACACCCCATCACACCACATACAGTACACCACATCGCATCGCACCAAATCACAACACTCCATGCCACACCACATGACATCACATGACATCACATCACACCGCACCACATCACATCAAATCAAATCACATCACACCCCATCACATGGAATCTTTTTAATTCTTGAGTGAAAGAAGTACCATCATAATAAAAGCTTATAATAATTTCGAGATATTCATAAATTTGATATTTTTTAACCTAAAGTTAACAAGGGTATAAAAGAATTAAAGAGGTTTTTTCGATAAATGAAGTAAAATTACACCCCCCTCCCGTGAATATGATTGGTTATTAAAAGTTATGGTTAGTGTTCTAAAAACATCGATGTTTAAAATAATCGATGGTTTTGGGTCGATGTTTTATTAACATCGATATTTTAATTTTAAACATCGATGTTATGGTTACAGTATTAAAAATATCGATGTTTAAAATCATCGATGATTTGGGGGCGATGTCTTATTAGAATGGATGTTTTATTGGCGATGTGGCATCCCACGTGATAAGCCAGGGGCGGATCCAGAGACAAATTTTGGGAGGGGAAATTTAAAATATTTGGGTCGAATGTGTCATTTTACAGATTTTGTAAACTGTGGCAGGCTACACTCAACTCACGCTGCGATACTATTTTGTTCGTTTTAATGATTATCCGAAAATATTTTTACTTGAAAGTTTCGTGACAAGTTAAAATTAATAGTTACTGAAAAATTTTAGGGGGGGAAATTTCCCTCATTTCCCTCCCCGTGGATCCGCGCCTGGATAAGCCTATCCGCAGCAGTTTAGCAGTGCTGTAGTTAGAAGGCTCACCGTCCGAGACGAGGCGGCGCTGCGTGGTGCGGCGGCGGAAGAAGCCTGAGTGCGAGCGGGCGTACACGTTCACGTCGCGCCACGTCAGCGTCAGGCCCTGCGGCGGCGTCCCCGTCAACCCCACCGCGTCGCCCGCCTGCAACACACGCATCGGGGCTCTCCGCGGATCCTCCGATCATCCTCGGGGGAATGAGGGGCAATACCTTACCAAACGGGTCGCGCACGATCTTTCCTTCTTCATTATTTTCCCCTTCTCTACACTTACACAAACACACTTACATGCACTATTGATTGATTGAATCCTTGATTAGTGATTCCGGACGCGACAACTGCTAAGGTCATTATTCCCGTAAAAGACCGGGAGCCAGGTACAAAATCCACGTATGACTAAAACTTTTTGAGAAGTTAGCCAGTGTTACGAGGAACAGGGAAACGCAAGTATGGCGCCCTGTTGGTGTCAGCGTTGCGCTGCACGATTGTTTGAATGTGTCGAAAAACACTATGCCATTGGGGAATGATTACACAGCTAATTCTTGTTGTATATTGTTCGTTAGGTAGCCAACATGTGAAGGAGTTGGATGCCATACTGATGTGGCGTCTCAACTGTACGCCGTATTTAATTCAAAGTCATTTTTAATGCACTCTTGTATTACGAGCTCAAAGCTAATGTTTTGCTCTTCGACAATGCAAAAGAAATTTCATTGTCGATTATTACCACGCCATACCTTTTCGGCATTTCTAAGTAGTTTATCATACGTGGATTTTCTTGCTGGGTCCCGGTCTAAGTCGCTGGGTCCCGGTGTGATCTTCCCCCACTGGACGGTGTGATCTGGCGCCCACGTACTGTCGGCTAGGGGGAATCTCCCCAACCTGGTATCACCCATCAGCGAAACATCGTCCCACCCGGGATAAGCTCTAAGCTCCCGACCGGTCTCTCGGCATGTGTAGAAATGTAGTGCACGTAAATGTATGTGTGTAAGTGAAGCGTGAGAATAGGGTAAGGAAAAGGAAGGAAAGATCGCGCACTGTCCGAGGCCTGTTTGTTAGGGCACTGCTCCTGCATTCGCCTGGTGTTAGTTTCAGTGGAGGTTTTCCGTGGATTCTTCGAACATCAGGTGATGGCATCCGGCATCCGCGACAGTACCTGAACAAACAGGCCAGGAACCACGTGACATCTTTCCTTCATTATTTTCCTTTCCTCTCCCCTTACACACAAACACACTCTGACGTGCTCTACAATACATATGTTGGGAGACCGGTCGGAGCCTAAAGCTCGTCCCGGCTGGGGGCGCTGACCTGCGGGCGGAGAACACCATCTCCCGGATTTTAACAAGCAATTCACCTACGGGTTTAATCACTATTTCAGTTACGCGCCCGGAAACACAAAAGAGACATTCATTTAATTAATCAATACACATCGTCCGTCTGCAACATTAATAAGGTCAAAACCGCATTCACATACCGCAAAACTGGGCGATGTACTACAAGGGGCCCCTCGGGTTTAGTAATATATACGTAATAATGAATGATGATTAATCCGATATAAAAGTGAGAGGAAAAATAGAATTTTGAATTTCCCTTCGTAATGAAGGGAAATTCAAAATTCTATTTTTTCCTCATGCACATATGCACAGCTTAATCTCAAAATGGGAAAATCCGTAATGCAAAACGGTTACTGACCTCTGCACTACTGAATTCATCGAAGTAGATATAATTATGATCTAGAGTGAATTTCATTTCGTTTAGTGCAACCACAAGTAATTTTTTGTTAATTTGTAATATTGAAATCACATCCACTCAATTTCAATAAATATGCCGTGTTCACTACTAGTGAACTCAATGCAAGTTGAAAATCACCAATAATTCCTTTTATGTAGTACGGTTAAGCGAGTACTAGTTCTTTAAGTACATTTTGGTGTCATTGGTATATATCGACCAAGTTGAGAATGATGTTTGCAGGAGCGCGCCACCGACCGTGTTTACAACCGAAAAGACAGAGACGGAGATATAAGGATACTCAATTCAAAATTAAAATGGGACCGTGCCAAACTATTGCGGAAAAAACGCGCGATTTATTTCGTCGCAAATCTAGTATCTTCCCAATGAATATTTTCACTGTGTTTGGAAATGTCGGCACCTCATATTGGAAGAAATAAATGTTTATTTTTCTCTGCAAAACGATTAAAAATTTTTTTGAAATTAATTCTTTCGATGAGCAGTAACATTCATATAAATCGTTTAATTTAACTTAAGTAGTTTCTCAGAAAACTAAATAACATTCTTGTTTATGTAGGAAGTAACTGCCACCATAATGAAGAATATTGTAGATTCTTATGATAGTAAAGTTAATGTTTTGGTACTTTCTTGCATACCTAACAAAACCGCCTAAAGCCCATGTAAAAAAATAATGAAAGAGGATACAAAATGTTTAAATTCAACGAATAAGTATTAAAAGTTCAATATAAATAGATTTTTATTACATTCTTGTACTAGAATGGTGAAAAGCAAAAAAGCAACTTAAAAAAAACAAAAATAAAACAGTCAGTGTAAATCTTGCATAGTGTGTTTCTGAAGTTAATTTCATCAGCCTCTATGGAGGCGGCCATGGTCGATTCCGTAGTAGCAGTATCTGAACTTGCTTCATGCTTCTGGCGACATTTGTTAGCGAAACTGACTGTACAGACCCGTGTTTACACTGTCAGTTCTATGATGCGTCGAAATCGCCTTCTTCGTTCTTAGCTTGGTCGAGATACAACTGTAAAATCAATATTTACAAATGGGAGTGACCGTAAAATAACCTGTTCTGAAACACATAAGGCTACATTTACATTAATTCTCGGTATAAATCGACTTAGCAATATTTCTGTAAGAAAAGAACCAGGTAGGCGACATTATAACCGAGGATTCTTGTTACGAATTATGATCCTGCTGGAGGAAATGAGTTCCAAGATTAAGGTCGATGGGAGGGAGATAGAAGAGAAACAAGACTTGCGAGTAACCAACCGTGGAAAGCGAGAGAGAACTCCCGCGACGTATTTACTTATCTGTGCGATGGCTCATGTTTTATTCAGAGGTTTGCGACGGCTGAAGGCGTGGCCGGTCCTAAATTGAGGCGACGCGGCGCGGAGTGGCGGCAGGTAGTAAAGGACAGCAAAATGGCTCGACGGGGGGTTATGTCGTAGGCAGTGGTCTTCAGACTTTACTTTCTAAAGGACCGTTTTCTTTTTGGCGAAACACTCGGGCCGCATTAAATTATTAAGAAAAGAACATGGTTCTAACGTAACACAAATACATTATAATTATATTACATTAGGATTGCTTAACATTATAGGATCAACATATGTATTATTTTTTTGTCTTTCACTTTGCAAAATAAATAACACAAAGCACAATAAAATTCATGAATTTAATATGAGACTTAACACTTTCTTTGACATTTTGTCTCAAATTTTCAAAAATGCTTTAATGTAGGCAGAAGAAATTCGAAAGCAGTTTTCTTAAGTGAGCTTGGGAGAGTCTGTTTCTCTGTATTGTCTTAACGATTTTCGTCGAGGAGAAGAGGTACGTGCTACCAAAAGGTGATGCTACGAACAGAGCATATGAACAGTTTGTTGGAAATTTGTTTTCTTCAATATACTTTCAATAACATAGCAGATTAGTCCATTAATACTACTTTAACTTTTAGTTAAAAGTTGTCTGGCCATCAAAACTTAAACAAGGAGTTCCATTATAGTTAAAATGAATGTTCGCAGGCCGCGACTTGATCATTGCTAGACCATTTCGCATGTCGCTTACTTATTTTCTTCCGTTTCCTTGAAAAACACGCTGTCCTTATCATCTATTTCCGGCTACTATAGCACATACAGGGTTAATGGACCTTGCTCCCTCTCCCTGAAGCCTATAAACCTATATGCCTCGCCAGAAGCATGAAGCGAGTTCAGATACAGCTTCTACGGAATCAGCCATGGCCGCTTCCATAGAGGCTGATGAAATTAACTTCAGAAACACATTATGAAAGACCTTGCTCCCTCTCCCTAAGCATTAGCGCAAATATGTTATTGTTTCGCTTTTATCTTTTATTTTATTTTCGTTTTCCAGAGACCATTTCATCAATTCTTCAATATATTTTTGCAACTGATGTACGTCGGATTCGTCTCCAATTTTTCGATACAATATGCAGTCGTCCGCGAAAAGTCATTGTCAATGAAATTTCGGTGCCGAGATCATTAATAAACTTAAGAAAAAGAAGCGATCCTAATCCTCTTCCCTTACGAACGCCGGAAACTCATAAATCTCGTCAGATAGAAAGATATCAATTGGAAATCGCACTGTCCGACCGCGGAGAAATTCCCTAATTCAAATGACTACTCTCAGGTCTACTTCCTTTCGACAATTGTATTTAGAAAGCTGTTGTGAGAAACTAAATCGAAAGCTTTAGAAAAGTCTATAACGATTGAACCAATTGAGCCGTTGGGAGCAAAAGTGGTGTAAGTAAAAAATATACTTTCTGGAAAATGACGTGTAAACGATACACGCTGTAAAACTATAATGCTTAAAACTATAATGCCTATTGCTATCAAAATTAACTATTTTGTTGACTTTCACCACTTTTGCACACACCATTTCATAAACCTATGATTTACATTCAAATAATTTTCATGCTCAATTTTCGTCTGAGATAGTAATGTGTTGGAAAAATAGGGCTTTGTCACGATTTTCAATAAAGTTAGAGCAATTTTTAAGTTGCGATTTTGATCTGTGTACATATCACTAAAACCGATTAAACGGTTTTTTTCGAGATACTTTTTCTGTGATGGGTGTAGATAAACAAGAAGCTATTTCTTGGGAGCCCTGGATGCTGTTGATTCGTCTCACCTACGACTTACACCACAATTGCAACCAGCAGAATGAGCAACTTGTTGGCTACTTCTGCATTGTGCTGGCCTCTAGCAAAGAATTATAGTAGTTTGTCTCACACCATTTTGGCCCATGATGGAACAATGTTCAAACCAGTGCATCTAACTCAAATATTTAAAAATTTGACTAACACCACTTTTGCTCTCAAAGGCTCAATTATTTCTGCTAGGTCGAGAGAATCGGTGAAGTCTTAACAAACGGAAACTAGCTTTCGCAAGAATAGCCTGGTATAAAGCCGTATTGGTGTTCAACTAGGAAGTTATTCTTGTCCCATATACGTCGTTAATAGAAATTTGATGTTCTAACAGATTACCATTAATGTTAAGCTAATTGGTCTATACTTAGACATTAGTGATCAATCTCCACCTTTGTAAATAGGAACTACTAGCTTTTTTCCAATTATTACGGGCAATCAATAATAGTAACTTCCAGAATTTTCGGTTACTTCTTCTCAAGGTATGAAATCATGATTTCTCCTCTCAATCGTAGAATTTTCCAGGATATTTCATCAGGTACACAGATTTCTTTTCACCCTGGATCGCGATTTGCTATCGTGGTAACAATATTTGTTGTAAACAGGGTTGCGTATCTTGATTATTGGAGCAAATCTTAGTTACGGAGTCATTCTTCGGAGGGGTACATACGGATGCATAGTACAAATTAAGTCCGTCTTTCTCCAAAGCATTGCAATAGCTCTCCTGTCACCTGTTTTGAATGCAGTTGTATTACCTATGTTTTCACGGCGTTCTTTGATTACTTGTATAATTCCACCCAGATATTTTCCTTATTATGAAATTTAAAATTTTTCTTGTGCTGTTTATTGTTTCTTCATAGCCTGTAATAGCTCTTTTGCCAAAAACGCAAGTATTTTCCTGTTAATTTGTTTCTATCTTTCTCATATTGAATGCTTTTCTCAGTTTTATTTTCAGCCATCTAATATGTTCGCCATAATAAACGGGATCCGGATGATTTTTTTAAATATTTTATGGGGAACAAAACGATAGAAACTCTCTAGCGCAATGGACGTGAAGTTATTCCATGATTCCTCAGCACTAGAGCTAGTTTCCGCCCAACGAACATATTTTTAATGCAAAAAGCTCTATTTTCGGGGTGCATTAGATTTACGAATAATTGGTAATCTCTTCCGCGATAAATATCGAATCTAACGCTCTATTCCATTTTTACTTTCCCGTATACGTACGTATACACGGAGTGATATACGTAGTATAGGGAAAGTTATGTAATGCTGCGCGAAAAAATGGCAAATTTTCGGCGGAAAAAAATTAATTGCCGGGCCGTGAAAACGAATAAGTGGATAAAACCAGTTGCTAAATTAAGAAAAAAAAATCCCCTAACACGTGGTGTAGCCAGAAACCCTGTTTTCTAGGTCCTTGATACCGAAAACCAAATTGAAAGGAAAACGTCCGTCTGTCCGTCCGTCTGTCCGTCCGTCTGTCCGTCCGTCTGTCCGTCCGTCTGTCCGTCCGTCTGTCCGTCCGTCTGTCCGTCCGTCTGTCCGTCCGTGAACACTGCTAGCGCCTAAACCATACGTACGATTTCTTCTAAAATGGATATTCCCCAGTAGATCTGGTTCTAGTCGAAGCTCTGAGATTTTGAAACAGATTCTTTAAAATTTGGGGGTACTTTATATGAAGCCCCCCGGGGATTTTCAAAATTTTCTCAAAAACGGCTCCAAATTTTTTCTTTAAATTTCTTGTATGAATAGAGTAAAATACACTTTTTAACACGGCATAGGTCCGATTTTCACGTACAGCTCTGAATTTTCGAAAATTGTGAGAGTTTGAATTTTTTTCGGCGTCTTTCTCCAACTACAAAATTGAAGGTAAGAGATTTTTTCTTCAAATAAAATTTGTTCTGCATATTGAGTTCTTTAATAAAGGTCATGTAAATGTTTTTCAAAATTTTGGTAGTTTTCGTGCAATATTGCGTGCAATATGTGCAATTTTAAAAAATTACAAAAACAATATTTTCTCAAAAACGGCTCCGAATTTTTTCTTTAAACTTTTGGTAGGGATAGTGGAAAATGTACTCTATCAATGACATGAAAGCCATATTGGTTTTCAAAAATTACAAAAATGTAAATTTTTTACTTGTCTCTCACGTCGTTAATATTTACATTATCGGGGATTTTTTCACATTATTATATTTACGATTATATATGCTTTAAATAATGTCAAGTAAAGTTTCTGGAATACACTACCGTTTTCTGTGAAAAGTAGCTCAAATTTCGGCATTTTCAGAAATGATCAAACGCCATTTTCTCGTCAATGGCTGCAATTTTTTTCTTGAAACTTTTGTAACGGATAGGGCTAATTACACTCTTTAGTATAGAGTAAAGTTTATTTTGTGTTATTTTTTTGGTTTTTCAAAAATTACATAATTGTAATTTTTTTGAAAGATCTCTCACATCTTTAATATGCATATTACGAGCAATTTGTAAAGATGATTATATTTGTGAGTGTAAGTGCTTCAAATAACTTCAAATAAAGTATCTTGAAAACTCAAAAATTTTCTGTTAAAATGAGCTTCAAATTTCGCATTTTTAGTAGTACTAAAACGCCATTTTCTCTTAAACGGCACATAATTTTTAAAAGAAAATTGCCATTTACGGCTAGGTTTCTGTGTTCCTTAATATTCTAAAATTAATATTTTTGTTCTACAAATAGGAAACCGAAAAATTAAGAAAATGACAAAAATAATGTACTTTTGGCGGTGATAGATGGTAGCTGGCAAGAAAGAGTATGTCGCAATTCCGAATAGCTAGCGAAGATCCAAGGAAAAAACTAATACAGGAAAGTCTGTGCCATTCTGTAGGACCACAGTTAACAGAACACCGCTGTGGTCGCTTACGCCGGAAACATTTTCGCAGGAAATGAATTGTTTTTCTGTACTTCGGTTTTTCTTTCTTGGTGCACGGGGATTGTCAATAAAATGGAATATCTCACGGTATTTCGCGTCTTTCTCGGTTGTGCCGCTATGAGTCATATGATCGCGACTGTATCGAGCAGTGCTGGCGATCATGTGACTCCTGGCGGCACAACGGAGAACAAAGCGAAATACAGTGAGATATTCCATTTTGAGGACACACCCACGTGCGCCAAGAAAGAAAAACCGAAGTATAAACCACCTGTGCCCAAGATTTCTGCTCCGCCCATGCTCCGGAGCACCAAGTTCGCTTCGACAGATGACGAATACATTCGCTTCGACAGATGTCATATACTACGCTCGTTTCAAACAGATCAAATACGACAATGTTTTAATTCGCGCCCAGTTCATGTAAAATCAAAGGGGATTTTAATTTAATTTTATCAAACGAGTAAGTTTCCTTTCTATTTTCTAGTTTGAAACATCCAGGATATTCCGTTTTCCTCTTTAAGTATAAGTAGGTTCAGTTGAAGCAAACAAAAGGAATTTCATGGTAACAATTTTATTTTTTTGTTGTTTACAATTCGTTCGATGTGGGGTACAAAATTCCCTGTCGCCATCAAACGCAAGGAATTGCAAAGACTCTCGTCGCTCAAACATCCTCGAAACGTCGAGTTTGTTAACGGCATAATAGAAAAAAAAGCTCTCACATACATACGTGGATCCAAACATATAAATTACTTTGGCTGCTTGCATATGCAGTTTTGGGAACTACTGTTGTGGAAAATGTACATAACACTCCAGCAAAGTGTTCGCCGTTCTAAATTTATCTTTCTGTCTTTTAGATGGATGGTCCAAATATCACGCCTATAGAACCACTATCAAACAATGCCTGTCTTTGCTGTCACCTTTGAAATAACGTGCAGCACCTAGCCAGCAGCAGGTAGTACGTTATCGCACGAACTGAAGGAATGCCCCCTTCCACCGGTCACTAATTTGCGCCGGCGCGCTGCGTGGGGCACTGGCGGAGCACAACTACACTGGAGCACGGTTTTGGACAGGCCTGTTCTAAGCGAACAAGGAAAATGTCCAGAATTGCGTGCTCTCTCTTTGGATCCTTGACCATAGAGGAAGGACGTTCTCGTCTTTCCTCAATACCTCGACTATCTGATTATATCTGCCGTCCCAAACAAGTATATTGAAAAGAACTTGTGCTGTACTAATGCCTTCGCTGTCGCCAGCCTTATTTACCTGTGGCAAGTTAAGATCGCTGCAAATTATTCTTCGCTTCGTATAATTGTTTCAGAAACCGGTTCAGACTTCTAGCCTTCCTATCGCGCTAACATCTTCGTGCGAGGCTTCGTACATGCCTACAATTTCACAACAACAATAGATACTCTTCACTTCAACAGTATTTCATGATCGACCTCTATCCATGATTCTACATAATACAAATTAGTACTGACGCAGATAAAATAATGTTTCCCCGTCTCAGCCCATTCTATCCCTTCTAATAGTAACAAAGTCCGACAGAAGAATTTCACGGTTATGCGAATGGTTTGCAAGCCATAGTTGCCTTGCGATTATTACATCCGGATGGTAAATATCATCTAAATTCCACAAATTAGTAGCTTTTTTGTAAAAACTTCTACGGTTAACCTCCAGGACCACTACTTATGAAAAAAATGAATAATGAATACGGGAGGAATGGAGGGCACTTCAGTTTCATATTATCAGATCAAAATGTAATAGGAGTTTCAATAAAAATTGTAATTATACATAACGTTTTTTCACCTAAATACCCAATGAAAGTGCAGTCATGTGTTAGTGTAAAGTACCTTTACGCAAAACCCGGGCAACGTCATGTAGGCTAGCTATTTAATACATGATTGTGATGAATAAATGCCTGAGCAATGCCATATTTTTGAAGCTAGTACTGAAATAATCCTCAAAAACGAAGTAATAATTAAAAATGAAAATAGTATTACAATTAACCTTCCGGTGGGGGCGCCTATTTGAGTCACATAAGCGGGTGCGTAGGAGCACTCTATGCTGCCTCGAAAAAACAGTATTTTGCACACCCAAAACTTCTATTATTTAGTTGAAGAAGGAAGTATAAACACTCACGACTATTCATTACATTTTTAATGTTATTACATTTTATAAATCACAGAAATATGGCTATTTTTAGGTATAGAATATTAAAAACACTGATTCAGAAAACCTTATAAAACAAAATATAACTAAGAAAAAATTAACTAGAAAATTGTTATTAAATAGACAAAATAATTAAATGAAACAGTTACTGTCCTTAAATTTAAGAAAAACATCAATTGATTTTCATGAAGCCGTTTTCAGTAACTCAAGAAGGTGCCTGATTTCTTCGTTTCTTTCAGCCCTTCAGCAAACAAAATCAAAAATAAGACCACAAGTAACAGTTACAGTAACAGGATAAAAGTCCACAAAAATCAGCTTTCAACATCTTTGATTTTGCATACAGAGGTCGAAAATATAAACGAACAATCTGAATAAGCAAAATGTTCGTTTGAAATACTAAAAATACTTACACGAGTGGGCGCGGTAGAGCAGGAGTGGGCGCGGTAGAGCATGGAGTGCTGCAGTCAGCATTATTTTATTTTCAAATCTTCTTTACGACTGATAGGGAGAAGGCAACGGAACGGAGATTTTCGCGTTTCGTTTAGAATGTTGCGAAATGAGCCCTCTGACATGTCAAATAGCCGTACCCCGTTTTAGAACAATAAAAGCACACAGGCAGCACGAAGTGCTGCCGCGCGCCCACCGGAAGGTTAAACAATGTTTTTGATTAAATACGTACTTTTGATTTTGCTTCAAATTATTAAGCATTTATAACGTGATACATTACATAAATGTTAGTTTAATGCAATAAAATTTCTCTTATTATTTTATTACTTAATCATTTCTACTCGTTAAACGATAGGACGGATTAGTTTTGTGTTTGATCAATCAATTTATTATCTGAATTGCATTTGATTATTTGATTTATCTGATTGCTTTGAAGAAGTTTACATTCTTAGTGTTATTTCCTTTGTATTGTATGTCTTAGAACATGTTTACTTCTAATGCGAAAAAGGAGCATCTGCTGTACTGTCTCATTTTATGAGATTTAATTACATTTTCTGCCCAGTTGCTTTTTATTTCAATGGTAGCAAAGACGTGACATTGTTTCGATGCCTACTTCATAGAATTTGTGGAAAACAAATATTCATTAAAAACGAATTGATGGAAACATGTAAAATTAAATACCAGCTATAGAAGCTAAAGCCAAAAAGAGAAACATTTTTCACTATTTTCATTCATTACTGAATAAAACAAGGGAATTTAATGTTCATTCTTGTGTATCTATCTAACTTAATAAAATAAGTTTTGGTCGAGACATGTTTGCACCTATTCTTTAAAAAACTGTTGTTTTTTTTCAATTCTGATTGTTTCATTAATATAACCTGAACAAATGCATAATTAAAATGGAAATCATGAAATACAATTGAACTCTTGAAGTATTTTTGACATCAGCGGAAGAAATGCCTCTTCACTGTGAACTTCACTTCAAAATCACTTTATATTTCATTATCACTTCACATTGCTGCTGTTGTCGAAAGCGTCCCACAAAGGAATTTCGCCAAAGGCTATTTGCCAGAGTGTCGAGGCCGGCTAGGCACGTAAAATCCATTCAGGGTATGGGTATGTCTATTACTTCCTTTTATGTCGCGTGCGTTATTTGAATACTTAACGCAATATCGGCAACATTAACCGTTGTTATAGGCGATCTGATGGAAAATACGATGACTTTAGGTGGATTAGTCTCCGGGAGGGCTATACTGAAAACTGGAGAAACAGGCTTCTGGAAGACCAATATAAGAGGATTATTTGTCAGGTACGCACGACCTGTCAAGGTTGATGGGTTTACTCTCATAAAAATTCTCCATTCTTTCTGCTGGTATTGGGAAATATCTGTGTCGCTGTATTTACGAAGGACGCTGGCTTGTGAAGAACTGCGCAATCTTGCATAATTAGCTCGGGCAAAGCAAAGGCAAATGCGTGTGGTCCGGAACCCGAAAAAAAACAAAATTCAAAACAATTACCATATATTGAATTCATCACATCCTACAGGACTATTTATACTATGAAGATATATTTTTTAAATACAGAACCTACTACTAAAAAAATAATACTAAAAAAATATGAGAAGTGGGCGTCCGACGTGAAATTTCTACTTCTACCCTGAAATACTTTCTGGATCTGTCCCTGGGTCCAGGAGACGCTGCTTTTGCGTGGTTGTATATATATTGGTTGCCACATTGCGACATACGTCATAGCTAAAAGTATTTTGAAGTAGATCCAAGGAAAGGTAAGGTATATGTACTACATACTCGGTTCGTACTCTGTTCATTCTCCGTATGTTCATACTCGCTAAAGTAGACGCAGTTTTCCGAAAGGCAGTGCCCCTTCTATCGTGTAATATTTCTCACCACTTAATCTTAGCATGGGATGATCGTAGATTTTTTATTCCTTAAATGTAAGTAGTAACATGCTATTTACTAAACACTGGATAACCTTCGCAAAAGTACGAAAAGAAGGACAACTATAGAATTCTTGAAGACTCCAAATTCACACCTCGATATTCTTAGGATAGTCGAGTCGGTATGTTCCTGGGAAAAGTCATAAAAACTTTTTCTTTGGGGATATTGTTGTTGATATTAGAGATATTGATGTGTATCTAGACACTAGTCAAAACCCCTCAAGTTGTCGACCTCCCAGACACTGCTAAAATCGGGAGGCCCGAAAAACCGATATTTTTTTCGCACTTGCTTCAGTTTTCTCTCTACACCTCTTTAACCTGAAGTCCTGTAGAAAAATGATTCAAATAACTTTTAAAGAAGATAGAATTTTCTACAACTTTTATAAGAAACATTTGTTTCGAAACCGATTACTAAGCGAGCTACAGCTTAAAAAGCGCTCTTTTTCCACTTCTCAAAAATGTGTACAAAATACACGTGTTTGTGATCAACCTGAGAATGAGTGCGGAATGCAGTGCCAAATGAGAGGAAACTTAGGGAATGAATACTGAATTAATAGACGCAATACCTGGATTTTGTTTCTCGTCCGATCAACTGATACCGAACTTTTCATGGGACTATTATTTACCCATTCCTTGTTATTTCTTTTTCTCTCTGTGTGAAACAATTTAATATAATAAGATCAATAATAATAATGATAATAATATAATAATAATATAATAATAATAATAATAATAATAATAATAATAATAATAATAATACCCCACAAGGATCCACATATGATGCTGGACATTAAATCTGACCGAAGAGTGGGAATAAAGCAGTAAGTGTAGAAAGGAACATTGAGTAGCACTAAGAAAACTGAAAAAAACAGTCACTGGTACTCGACATGAAATGTGAGACACTGAAATGTTAAATAAATCATGGAAAGAAAATTCAATGGATAATATCTAAAAAGAATGGACAAGTTTCAAATAAACAAAGACCAATCATTTACGAGGTTATTACTAGAGGGGACGAATTGAGCCGGATAGAGTTATGAAATTCAAATCAGCTGAATTGCGGGGTTTGAAAACAGCGTGGACGATAGTTATCGGAGCTCTTCGATTTGTTCCGCAAAAAAATATGTAAGACTTTTTCAATCTTCCTTGTCGTTCAAAGAACGGGAAAGAGTAAAACATTGCGTTATTTAAACAGCCCATATTTTGAGCAAAAAATTGCAGAAGCACTCTCGGTCATTGGATCTGTTTCTTAAGAATCCTGATGGCAATCTGCAGCAGATTTTACATTCAATGGATACCACATATCTTTAGTAGCGGATTTTGGGGAAAATAGTAATAATAATAATAATAATAAGAATAAAGAAGAAGAAGAAGAAGATAGTATGAAAACCATCAAGAGGGTGTTATGCCATATCTGTTTATTCTAACATCATTAAATACCGTACATTATTTGGAGAATATTACAAAGAAATCTTGAAAGAAAATTTGGAAGAACGTAAGAAACATCACAGTGAATTTGTAAAAAAATTGCGAGAGGAAATAACGCCTGAAATACACCAAGCTGACGAACAAGTTTCAACGCGCTAAAAGGAGAGGGCAAACATAAAACTAGTAGTGCAACAACAGCACATTATTTTTCCCATTATTTCTAACATTTTCAATTTTCAAAAATTCTGAAAGTTCAACAAAAATTAGTAATTTTTTAAGTACTAAGCGTAATATTTTGAGAAAAGGTCGTTTTTGAGAAAAAATCCATTTCTTTATTTCCAACAAAAATTACGCGATAACTGCTCATTTTTTTTAAAAAAATATACAGGAACTTATTTAAAGTTCTGATGTTCTTAGATCTCAGCTTGGCTTATTGTTAATTTTAAACCTAATGTATGTTAAGGGGAATATATACAAAATCTTATATTTTAATAGAAAGAACATTGTTTCTTTCTTAGCTAGCAACAAAGGTTTACAAGGATTTACAGGTTTGCTTTATGTTTAGCACAAAATATTCAACATTGACTATGACACGTTCTTCACAGGACCTAGCAGATTCTCCTCATCTCTTCGTAAAATTTCCTGCTAAGTTCTTCCGGAAATTTTCTTATATTATCGACTTTTACTGAATGATAACTCGGCTGATGTGAAAAACTATGAGATAATCCTAGTTCAATCGTATTGAATATTTATGAGAACACATATTGAGCGTTTCATTTAGAAAAGTAACATTACGTTCACTAATCAACTTTTGACTAAGAACGATTTAAAATAATTAACTCAAAACATAGGTTTATCAACTGTTAAGTCAGGATATATATTTTTCAGCCAGACATCCATTACGAATTTCACTTTAGAAAATTTAAACGCTGATATATGCGATGCATTGCAGTAGTTCGTTCTGTAGCCCGGATCAGCTAAAAACCGATTCAACTAAGGCACTTCAAATACAGTATCTTCGTAACTATTAAACTACGAGAAAAATATGACATATAATACTATTCCTTTCCATATTCCACACCTGAACCATTACATTCACTAAACGAATCTTCGAAAATCTTCATATCCGCAATGTTCACTTATTTCTTCACTTGATCTCGTCTTAATAAATGCTTTGTTTACACAAAATTCTTCCCATGAGTAACATGTTTCTAGGCATCCCACCTGCCAATTCACAAGCATGCGAAGGCCTTTTGCGCCATTTTATTCATATTTACAAACTTTTCACAAAATATTTTACAATACAATATTTAGAGATCATTTTGAATTAACTCGATGGTTTGCTTTTAGTTTTCTGTACAATCGATATTCTTATCTATTGTACAGTATTGTGTGTGATTAAAAAAACTCTACTAGTTTTATTTTTTTATTTTGTAAGCACTTCCAGTAACTTATTCGAAATCAGGCTTTCGGAATATCGTAGAGAATTGAACTCTTTTGCAAGTATGGAAATTTGCGAGAAAAATATTACAACACTTTTTGATAACATTTGCTTTGTACATTGTCGAAAACGCGCCGTTTTTAGGTTCCGAAATGCTCCAACACTTATTGATTTTTGAACAACCATCAACAGAGATACTTTGAAGCCTGTGTGTTTCACGAAAAGTACCAAACTATGAAATACATAATTGTAAGTGCTAAAAACAGAAAAGACACTTAAAAATGCATATGTGTATTTTTTTGAAAAATCAAAGTCTTAATTTAAATCGTAGTATATAGCAAGCGATTCCTTCCAAATTGCTTCCTTCTAAATACCTATACAAGAAAAGGCATGGGGTAGACGAAAATAGAGCTATTCCGATAACAGTTTTAGAATGAAGCGATGTTTGCTTGTTCTGTTTGTTCAATAATGATAAATTCTAAATTATTATTTCTAAATATGCGTACGCACGTTTAATAGATATAATATTCACTATAAACAATTTGTATATCATAACAAAGACATCTCTGAAGATATGACGAACGTCAGGTAGCGTGGCCGAGCGGTCTAAGGCGCTGGTTTTAGGCACCAGTCCGAAAGGGCGTGGGTTCGAATCCCACCGCTGCCAAATATTTTCAACGAAATATTTACTGTTCAACATTCACGGTAACTCATCACTAGACCTCCGAATTTCAGGCACAAAAAAAGTGATGATTTAGGCACCTACAATAGGTAACTAAATTATGAAATTAGGCATTTTTAGGCATGAAAAGTGACATTTCAGGCACTTCAAATATGTTACAAAATGACTAAAAAGCAGTTATTTAACAAATATTTGACAGGAAAAGTAAAGTTATGACATCTAAAATTGATCACAAAATTATACAATTTTTATTCTTTAGAAAAGTCAAGTATTTTTACATTTTTGAGAGTGACTACAACCATATTTTTTATTCACTTCATTTTTTTTTCATTACATGCATTCATTCACTCTCTTTTCATTCTCAACCTGTCAATAGCGCAGCTGCGTCAGGAATTGGTGCTTTTGCCTAAAAGAGCGTGACGATCGGAGACGAGCGTAAAACACACTTTATATTGACTTGAAGTGCTCGTTATGTTCAGTGTGTTGGGCAAGGGATTTCGGTGCGTAGTCTATTACAGTATTTGATCAGGGAATATTCGCGTTTTGGGGAAATTTGGGAAAGTATTTGCGTTTCGGTATAACAAATTTAAAAAATGAGTAATTAAAATATAATAATTCTTCAAAATTACTTGTTTCAGGCAGTTTTAGGCAAAAAACATTAAAATAATTTTTCATGATTCGTAAACATCTGCTATTATTTTCTACAAGCTCTCATAGGAATTAAATAGGCATTTGTCCTAAAACGGAACGGGAAAAACGGAGTCCCTCAAGTTTACTCCCAGTCACCGCTACTATACTCTCTCTGTCGTCAACATATCTTATGTTGCGTCCTTGACATTACTGGTATCATAGGAAGTTTATTTTTCTGTATGGTACTGATAATACCTTAAACATCCGCTGGAAGAACGGTTCTCCTGACATCACTCGAGAACAAGACCGCTACAATGAAGAAACGAATAGAAAAGTTATTGACAGTACTGTCTTCTTGGGGTAAGCAATGTTGTTTCTACCCGCTTAGATTGACTGATGTTCCCGAGCACGTCCCCTGCTACGGTCATTATTACCGTTGGTGTCAACACCAGGCGAATAGCGGAGCAGTACCCTAACAAACGGGCCACGGACCGCGCGCGATCTTTCCTACCTCTTGTTATATCCTGGCTTATATCTGGCTCTAAGCTCCCCACTGATTTCCAGTCATGTGTGGTGTGTCATAAGCCAAGACTACTACAGTCGGCCATGATATAGTACGTGCCTGTAGGGCCTGTGTAAGGGGAAAGGATATGACAAGGAAGAGGAAGGAAAGAACGAGCTGTCCTTGCCCCATTTGTTTGGGTACTATTCCGGCATTCACTAGGTATTGATAGGAGAAAATACGAAAACTACTAATCACCCGGCCGCTAGTTTTCATCCATACAGAGCTGAATTTGATCGAGCTGTGTAGCTAGTGTCGAAGTTTCGCCCCCGTCTGGATTCGAACTTTAGGGCCTCCCGGTCAGAGTCGCTGCAGAGTCAGCGGTAATGTTTGCTCTGCGCTAAACTCAGTCTTTCTTTACCGGTCCAGTACCAGTGAAGCACCAATGAAGTTCCAGTGAAATACATCTCATTATAAATTTTGTGATGCTCGGTTTGTATATTTTTTCTCTGGAAATATAAAACGATCATTTAAATATTGTGATTCGTGCTATTCTCAGCCAGAGCGTTTAATAAGTTCGCACGATCAGTCTCGTTTCCTCTCTTCCTAAATCATCACTTAACTGTCAGGGTCACAAGTACCGAGAGACAGACTCCCAGGTTTCTCGGCCAAATAGAAATTCGCTCATGACGGCATGAGCGAAAAATCTAGCATGCTGGACTCTATCTCGCGGGTTTGGGACAACTGCTTCGACGCCCGAACGAAATATTCCGCGTGGTCATTCCCTCTTCTTCTTAATTCACTCAGCTTGTTGCAGTGTAGGAACCCTTCACCTCTTATACAATCGGAGGCAGCCATTGATCTCATCTCAGTTCTTCTCCTTTCTTGTTAGAGGGAGCTGCCACGCTAATTCGTAGAGCCATCTTTGATATGTTAGGCGATTATTTATGAGGGTATCTGTCTGGTTGGGAAGGTCAAGGGTGAACGGGAGGCACATGGTGGATGGGTCTGTCCCATCATGCCCCAGCACACAGGATCGGGGAATGCCAGAGCCCGAGTGGCTCGTGTACTTGCCACCTCCGCAAGCTTCTATGCCACCCAGGAAGGTCTGGACAGAAAGGATGAGGTTCGAAAGATGCATCGTGAGTGGGAAAGCACGACTTGCCACACCACTCGGACAAACAAGGATGCACGAGCGGGACTCTAACCCACGATCCCCCATCTCTGACCGCCAATACACACTTTCTTAACGACTCCGATCGTTATCCGCGCGTCTCAAAGGACCCCCGACGACCCTAAAGGCCCTTGGAACCCGACGCAGTTATCACGCATATAAAACAGGTTTCTTGGAGCAGCCCCTCATTTAATTCAGGCAGCGGCATTTACACGTCTGCCGCCATCACGACGACCGTAAAGCGGCAATAAAAGAACGATGTTTATCTGTGCGGTGTACGCAGCTTCCAAAACCAGGGCACGACCTTGCATCTGACAACCGCCGCCGCCGAAATCCGGCAGCAGTGAACTGGACGCACGGGGCGTTGGGAAAAATAACAGCACACGGGAAATGAACGCAATAATCGGAGCTGTCCGGATGACAACGCATCGAATGCTGAGGTGACGACGTTTCGATCAGCATATCGCGGTATTCTTCAGAGCTGTAATCACTCGGCACTAAAGACATGAAGACGACGATATGTTGGAGCGATATGTAGGGACTCGACATTATAGGCATGAAGAAGACTAAGGTATGTTGGTCGAAACGTTGGCACGTCAGCCTTCGACACGGCGCCACCCGGACAGCCCAGATGACTCTGACCGCGGAAGACTACATCAGTGGGCGTAGTAGCCGACGAGTGGAAGATCACAAACTTTGGTTTCGAGTCACAAGAGTTTCTGTGTGCCGATAGCAGATTTCTTTAAATAACATGCCGAAATCTGATAAGAGACTGTTCATGCATATTTTAGAGGAAGAAACGGACCAAATTGCAGATGTGTGACAAGATGAGGTACCTTCATGTTCTATTGCAGCTGTTGTCTAACACTGAAGTGTTAAAGATGTTTGATGTTTTACAAGTTTCCATAAGATGTTACGAATATTACCTAATTGGACCTCCATATCTGGGCACATTGGCATACATTTAATTTTTTCCTGAACATAAATCGATTTACAAAAAAAAATTACAAGTGAAAGAACAAAGATTATTGAATCAAATAAAAATAATCATTATTTTTCAGTCAGAATTTTCAGAATTTTCGGATTCGAACACCAACTACAATCAAACATGCGTAAATTTAATTACAGATTGGATATTTTCGAGGAACCTTTAAAAATGAAAGTGTGGCAATTTTCTTCTCCCAAAACGTTACATTAGGCGTGGACACGAAGACTATGAGGAGTTTTTATAGACGTCGTGGGTGTGGATTAAGGAGTCGCCTAAGAGAAAAGAGTCGTAGGGGAGAAGAACATGTCCCTTTTTATATCATGGAAAGACTTTACAATCGGTCCAGTAGCTGGATCATTTGGTAAAACACACGTAATGGAAACGTGTTACAATGTTATCTCATTTGCCTCCGAGCGACCTGCGCGTTTTATTCTCGAAACGTTTTGTAGACGAAAGAAGCCATTACTTGATTACGCATGTATTTCGAGAGTAGTTGGTGCCTTTGGTGCTCCACGCAAGACGCTATAAGAAGTAAATTTTGCCTCTCGGGAGGCCTGAGTTCGGCAGTGAAACGTAGCTTGGTAATGCGTTTTGTAATTTTGAATAAAAATAGCTTCGCTTGCGAAAAATCATTCTGACATTGAATGTACGATCCATGAATCTGAAAAATGTGCTTATCAGTAGTTAAATGTTTAACATTTTGTACTTTTTTTGAAAATATGTTACGCTCGCATGGATATGCCCCAGTACATAGATATAAGAAATCGCGAGAATAGATTGGAGCAGCAGACTCAATTCTTTCATTTCAGAAACTACTTTTATTTCATTTGTAGGGAGTCACATATTAAAAGTCATAATTTTAACAAAAAATGTTCTACAAATATAGCTTAAAAATTTGCAACGTACCACCTACGGGCCTTATTTGGGTGTATTTTTAGGGAAAAGAGAAGCCATTAGTCGATGACTTAAGTACAGTCTACGAAATTTTGAGGCCCTAAAACGTTTATTTTAGAAACTTTAATAGCTCTTAAAAAGCGAATATAGGCGTAATAATTTGTTAAATAGGCAGTATAAACGAATTTAAAAATAACTTTTGAGAATGAATTTTTATGTTACTTCAAGTATTTTTGACTAAAATTACTTGGCCGTGCCTTAAAAATATCAATCCAATTAGCTTATTCAATGTTCAATTCAGTTCAAGAGCACTTTTAATTTTCGGCATTCTACAAAATAAGTGGAACTCAGTCGCAATAAAACGCACTCGCAGGCTGACGACAGCAAGAGTTAACTCATGACAGAACGTAAATTGGAAGATTGGTTGACATGTTACCAAACATCGATGTTCAAAAATTAAAACATCGATGTTCAAAAATTAAAACATCGATGTTTCAAATACATCGTTCAGAAACCGTGGATGTTTTTAAACATTGATATTTAAAGTTTCTTTTGTATTTTCTAATCTTACATTTGCGCGCAACAAAATATAATTTGACCGTTGCCCGGCATAATAATTTATAATTAAAATTTATTTGCAAACAAAGTTAAAAACGCCTTTCTAAGTGCGAAATATATGAAACCAGTGGTGCTATAGAATGGCATAGACTTTCCCGATTTTTCTAATTCCTTTGGTCTCGACTAGCTATTCGGACTTGCCATATACTACTGCCACCTGCCATCAATTGCCGCCCAAATTACTTTTTTAAACATTTTCTTAATTTTTCGTTTTTTTAATGGTAGAACGGAAATATTATTTTAAGAATATTAAAGAACAGCGAAACCTCGTCCTAAATGTCAATTGTTTTGAAAAATTTGGTGCCGTTTTTAAGAAAATGGCTTTTCAGCGCTACTGTAAATGCGAAATGTGAAGCCCTTTTCACAGGAATCTTTTGTGTTTTCAAAAAACTTTATTTGAAGTCATTTAAGGCATATTAACTCACAAATACAATAGTGTTGACAAATTGTGGGAAACATGCATATTAACGCTGTGAGAGATCTTTAAAACAAATACATTGTTATAATTTCTGAAAAAACAAATACAAGAGTGCCTTGACCTTTAAAATATTAATTTCTAACAATAATACTAACAACTAAAGAAATCACGAGAAAAAAACTTTACTTTTTATATTTTTAACCTACGATTAATCTCGTCAAAATTCAATTTTAGAAAAGAGCAAAGAATTTTTATTTGAAGCTGTAAACCAGGAGTTTATTAAATTGAAACAAACAGACATAAATTGTTTTACAGCTCTTTTACTTAGTACACCACAACTGTATATACTAAAATATACAACTGTAAAATTAAGTGTTTTTTCATTTAGTGAATTAACTATCAATAATTCTATGAAAGATCTATTATCACTATATTAATCGCACGCGTACAATTAAAACTCCACAACTACCAATCACAATGAAGAACTAGTGGTGCTACAGAATGGTACAGACTTTCCCGTACTTGTTTTCTATATCCTTGCGTCTCGGCTAGTATTCATAATTGTTACATACTCTTGCCAGCTGCCATCTATCGCCACCCAAAGTACATTTTTTTTGACATTTTCCTACTTTTTCGCTTTCCTAGTGGTAGAACGGAAATATTAATTTTAGAATATTAAAGAACACCAAAACCTCGACCTAAATAGCAATTTTCTTTGCAACATTTGTAGCTGTTTTTAAGAAAATAACGTTTAAGCGGTACTAAAAATGCGAAATTTGAAGCTCTTTTTCACAGAAAATTTTTGATCTTTGATTTTTGTAATTTTTGAAAAAACAAAAGAATAGAGCAACATGACGTTTATGTTATCTCATAGAGTACATTAGTCACTATCCCTACCGAAAGCTTAAAGAAAACATTTGCAGCCGTTTGAAAGAAAATCGTTTTCGCAATTTTTTAAAACTGAATATATTGCACGCAATATTGCGCGAAAACTATTAAACGTTTCAAAAAAAGTACATGACCTTAAGGAAAGAACTCACTTTGATGAAGAAATTTTATTTGAAGGAAAAATCTGTATCTTCAATTTTGTAATTGAGGTAAGATGCCGAAAAAATTCAAACTATTGCAGTTTTCGTGAAAATCGAACGTATGCCACATTAATAAGTGTATTTTACTCTATTCGTACAAGAAAGTTAAAGAAAAAAGCCGTTTTTCAGAAAATTTTGAAAATGTCCGGGGGACTTCATGTAAAATACCCCCGAATTTTGAAGAATGTTTTTCAAAATCTCAAAGCTTCGACTACAGTCAGATGGACAAGAGTTTCTTCAATTTGAAAAAAATCCTACCAGTGGTTTAGGCTCTAGTGTTGTTCACATACACCGGAGAGACAGACGGACAAGCGTTTTGCTTTCAATTGGTTTTCGGTATCAAGGAATCACAAAACAGAGATCCTGGCTAGATCACATGTTAGGGGATTTTACCCTTAATTTTGCAGCTGGTTTTATCCACTTTTTCGTTGTTAGGGCCCGGCAATGAATTTTTTTCTGCCGAAAATTCGCCATTTTTTCGCGCAGCATTACATAACATGTAATGCATTTCGCGCAGCATATACATATTACTCTGTATATACGTACGTTTACGGGAAAGTAAAAAGTATCAAAATCGTTTAATTAAGTCACTGTAGCATGGACGTGTCCAAGGTATTTCCAGTCGGCCATGAAATATGAACAAATGCAAAATTTAAAAGTAAGGGTTGTTCAAATTTCCATGGGTTGACCATACGTCATTGGATACCTGATTCTTGATAGACCTTTGAGGGATTCAGCTGTCATTTATTGACGGAAATTTAGAAATTATACTTTATTTAAATTTGGAGAATATTATTTTCATTTTCTCTACGATACCAAAGAAATTATCCATTAAAATGAAATATATCAGTGATATTTGAATTTATCAATTGAGAATAGAAAAATGTTTTGAATACGAAGACTCTTGGTTTCGTAATTGTCTTTACTTAAGAGTGCAATGATGGCATTGACTTCCTATGTTCAGGTATGGAACACAGATTGTTAAAAGAGCTGTCTGTCCGTGTGAGTGATCCAATAAATCTATAGAGGAGATTCCTCTATAGGGGACAGACTACTGTTGTGTCGTGGCGCGCTAAAACTCGGAGACAAACACGTGGCAGATGGCCGGATGTTTAACAAAGGGCGCGAAACGATGACGCACCGGGACTTTCCGTCCAAGAGTAGACGTGGCGTGGTCCGGCGGAGGCAATGGCGCCGAAGGAGCTATATAAGGCCACGAGAACAATGCCTCCTTCTTGATTCTCAGCAGCGTCGGCGGCAGGTTGAGCGTGAGTTTGTGCTAGTGGTGCACGAGGGCAAGGGGCCGGCAATTCATTGTCGTAACTAGCAAAACATGCATCAGGTCTCAGCGTAGAGCGGTGCTCCGCACAGAGGAATATTGGTCGTATGTTGCGGTGTGGTAGCCGTTCGGTAAAATATCTCTCCTAGCAGTGGTTCTATTTATTTAGTTAATTGTAAGCAGCGTAATTTGTTATTTGTGACAACGGCCTAGTTTATGAATAAACTTATTATTCTTACAACCCACTTTCGTGTGTGTTCTGATTACACCAGTATGACGCCACACTACATAGTCCGGTTTAAATGTAGTTACTTCTCAAGGACGCGAGCTGGAAGGAGCTACCATCCAATCGGAAGCTTCAATACCAAAAATTGAAGTCTTCACGAAGCTCGCGATTGGATGATAGCGTTCCTCCTCTCCTTCCAGCTCGTGACCTTGAGGAGACACCACCTTTGAAATAGACAATAGAGTCTGGATAATTGATTTCATTGCTATACACAACAACCATTTACAAAACGAAAAATCGCAGAGTATTTTCCATTCAAACAAATCCCTACTCCTTGACAAACGTAGTTATTCATGTCAGAATTTAAAAATAAAATAATTATGATATAAAGAACAAATTATATAAATATAATTCAAATCTCCATGATTTGCTAGAAAAATACACGAAACGTATTTTCTTATGGTGAAACCATTCTTCGTGTTATTTCGTGAGCTCTTTGAGCTTATCTTCCGTACTCTAATCTCAGGCTTGTACTCCGCTTTCTGGATTTGGAGGGGAAATCAGAGCGGAGTTAGGGGATGTGGCCTATGCTCGCAGGTCTTCCTAGGTGGGCATGTAGCTCATGCGGGTGGAATTGGAAATATTTGGAATAAAGGAATTTTGAGATTTTGTTGCACATATTCGAGCAAATAAAGTAATCATCAAACCTGAGTCTAGGAAGAGCGCTGGAGCAGATTCGTGATATAACTAAAACTTTGGCATCTCAGGGGGCATGCCACAAACCAGATCTAGGTATCTCCACCAGCGGGGACTGCCCCAGCCGGGACAAGATCTAAGCTGCCGACCGGGCTCCAAGCATGTGTGGTAATGTATATGTAAGTGTGTGTGTAAGGGAAGAAAGTATGACAACGAATAGGAAGGAAAGCGCGCGGTCCGAGGCCAGTTTGTTGTACTTCTTCTGCATTCGTCTGGTGTTGATCGGAGAAATCACGGAAAACTACCGATCAGAGTATCCGGTCGCTTGAATTCTCCCCCAGACAGCGATTGAACTCGACGTAGCTGACAAGTTAACTTCGAAATTCTGCCACAGTCGGGACTCGAACCTAGGACCTCCCTGTCAGAGGCACTGCAGTGACATCATTTGATGCCCTGAGCCAGCTCTCCCGGTAGCTTACATCAAAAGATGGGTTTATCCGTCCGTCTGCTTGTTTGTGAACAACGCTAGCGACTAAACCGTCAGCAGGAATTTCATCAAAATTGATATTTCCCGGATGGATATGGTTGATGTCGCGTCTCCTTGAGCTTGAAACGGGTATTTTGATTTTGGGGGATCTTTGCATGAAGCGTCAACGATATTTTTCAACTTTTCTCAAAAATGAGTCCAATTTTTTTGATTAATGTTTTACGGGATTGATAAATACATGCGTTATACAAAAATCCATTTTTTGTTGATTCCTCTGAGTTTTCGAAAACTGCAAAAATTTAAAATTTTTTCGGTGCTTTCCTAAAACTACAAAATTAAGGATAGTGTATTTTTAGACTTATCTTTAAGGACTTCTCTTTAAATACGGTAATGCATAATTTTACAAAATACGTATTAGTAGGTTTTGCGAAATTCTGCGTGAAACGAAGAAAGCTTATAAAAGAGAGCGCAGTTCCGATTTTCATTGAACTTAAAATTTCCGAAAACAGAAAAGTTACAAATAACGCTAAAAAGTACGTGTTGTTGAGCACCAATAGTTTTTAATTTTTTAGTGTCGTAACACCAAATGTCTATTCATTTGGATCAGTTTCCCCCAAATATGAATTTGCACGTGAAACGGATGCTTAGACAGAAGTTTTTGGAAATTATAGAAATCTGGGACTATTAATGGCAGACGTTCAGGCAAAAGTATTTTCTTTCACAGAGTTTACTTTTCCATAGTAGAACTTCTAAACCGTATATTGCAACTGCAGCTTTCCTCTATGACACAAGTTAAGTATGTAACGAAGTAATGTATGCAATGAGTACTAGTATTCAGATGCAAATATTTAATCCTTCCAGTAATAAATAACATAATTTAACAAAACTAGTAACCCAAAATAGTAAAGCAGTCTTTCACATTATAGAAAAATTTCCTTTTTTAGCCCTTCAAAAATTTTTCAAAAATATTTACGATCTCTTTGAAGAAAAATTAAATCATAATTTCAATATTTGATTTCTACTGTTTTTATTGCATGTATAGTACGTCCCAAATGCCATTTTCTTGGCGTCCTAATAGAATAGTTCCAAAAGACTATTTTCCCTCAGAAACTGTACACATCACCAAGGAAAGGAAATACATTCATGTATGGCCCAGCTCCATACCGTTCCCTAAAATGGGAGAAATAGTATCGATTTTTAGAATCGCATCCGACATGAATTTTTTTCTCGATTAGCGGCGGGTCGGTTGATATTTGGCCCACAATTGCCCATAAAGACTAGCTTTCTCCCACCCACCTTGCTGACGACGACTCCTCGGTTTCTCAGAGACAGTCATGAGGTGTAAACCAAATGAGAAGTGGCTGTAAAGTCGCATAGGTAATTAATAATAAAGATTGATAAAGTATGCGAAGTTCTTTTGCGTACACGTACTACATCGGACGTAAAATTAAGGTATGGAGCATGCAAAGACGGCCAACAAAACCAAAATTTGCCATAATGTGATTCTTTTATAGCAGCATTAGGCAGTCGCGAGGTTGAAGTATTATAAGTATTTCTGTTTTCACTAGCAGGTTAACCATTGCTCATGGCTGTGACTTTCATATCTTGTTGGAAATTATTACACCCGCATTCTATGACTCTTTTACATCTCAGTTTCATTTTCAACTGATGAGTTGTTCACATTTAATTACAGAAAAAATAGTGATAAAATGTGTCATAATATGTAATTGGTGGTGCTACAGAATGGCACAGACTTCCCGTATTAGTTTTCTATTCCCTTGGGTCTTCGCTAGCTATTTGGAATTGCCACATACTCTTTCTTGCCAGCTGCAATCTATCACCTCCAAAAGTACATTTTTTGTCATTTTCATAATTTTTCGGTTTCCTATTGGTAGAACGGAAATATTAATTTTAGAATATTAAAGAACACAAAACCTAGTCCTAAATGGCAATTTTCTTTTAAAAATTAAGTGCCGTTTTAAAGAAAATTGCTTTTTAGCGCTACTAAAAATGCGAAATTTGAAGCTCATTTTCACAGAAATTTTTTGAGTTTTGAAAACACTTCATTTGAAGTTATTTAAAGCTCTTACATTAACAAATATAATAATGTTTACAATGCTGGTAATGTGCAAATTAAAGATGTGAGAGATCTTTCAAAAATATTACATATGTGTAATTTTTGAAAAAACAAAAAAATAACTCACAATAAACTTTACGCCATATTAAAGAGTGTAATTAGCACTATCCGTTACAAAAGTTTGAAGAAAAAATTTGCAGCCATATATGAGAAAATGGTGTTTGAGCGTTTCTGAAAATGTGGAATTTTGAGCTACTTTTCACAGAAAACGGTTGTGTTTTCGAGAAACTTTACTTGACATTATTTGAAGCACATGTACTCGTAAATATAATAATGTGAAAAAATTGCCGCTAATATTAACGACATGACAGACAAGTCAAAAAATTATATTTTTCCGAGTTTTGAAAAAAACAAAAAAATTGAGCAATATGGCGTTTCGTCATATCATAAAATACATTAGGCACTATCCCTACCACAAGTTTAAAGAAAAAAATTGGAGCCGTTTTCGAGAAGATTCTTGTTTTAGAATTTTTTCAAATTGCACATATTGCACGCAATATTGCGCGAAAACTAAAATTTTCCAAAAAATGCACGTGGCCTTATTGAAAGCACTCACTTTGGACAACAAATTTTATTTGAAAGAAAAATCTCTATCTTCGATTTGGTAGTTCCAGAATGACGCCGAACAAATTTTAAACTTTTGCAATTTTTGAAAATTCAGAGTTATCCGCGAAAATCTGATCTATGCTACCTGTGTATATTACTCTATTCTTACAAGAAATTGAAAGAAAAAATTTGGAGCCTATTTTGAGAAAATTTTGAAAATATCGGGGTTTCTTCATGTGAAGTACCCCCAAATTTTACAGAATCTTTTTTCAAAATCTCAAAGGTTCGACTAGATCCAGATCGACAGGGAATATCCATTTTGGAAGAAATCGTACGTATGGCTTAGGCGCTAGCAGTGTTCGCAGACGGACGTTTTCCTTTCAATTGGCTTTTCGGTATAAAGGACCCACAAAATAGGGGTTCTGGCTACACCACATGTTAGGGGATTTTTTTTAATTTAGCAACTGGTTTTATCCACTTACTCGTTTTCACGGCCCGGCAATTAATTTTTTTCCGCCGAAAATAGGCCATTTTTTCGCGCAGCATTACATAACTTTCCCTATACTACGTATATCACTCCGTGTATACGTACGTATATGGGAAAGTAAAACTATATGTAATTCGTATATTTATGGGAAAAATTTTCAATACAATGTTTACAAAATGTATTTATGGGGAAAATTTTCAATAATTATGGTACGGTGCACGGAGTTTGGGTGCCATCGTGAAATTAAAATTTAACACTTTCAAATAGAAAACATTAATCATATTCCATTTATTTCCTGTTAGTGAAAAATTCCGATTAGGATTTTTACTTACATTTCATACTAATTATATCTTGAAATGATAATAGTGGTCCAATTCTGAAAGAAAATCTCATTACAGCACGTAGAATCAAGATGCGTCAAAGACATCAACCGAAATATTCTCTTCAAACTTTCAGGTACCCAATAAATTCACGTATCGCATTACAACTAGAAGTTATTTACTACATATGTAGATTTTAACCCTTAGCGGACCGACGGTGCTTTCAAGTACCACCATTTTATTTCATTTCTATTGAGACATGGTATTATTCCAGGAAGCTCTGGACCCGTCGGTAGTTTCAAGTACCATTGTAGAATGTAAAGGTGTTAGAAAGTCTAAGGTTGGCCACTCTGCGGCTCTGTTGGCATCATTTGAATGTTATGTTGTAGGTGAGATTGCTTGCTGTTTCGGAGCCGTATTTTATTGGCATTGTTGTTACGTTTTGCAGTGGCTGAGACTTATTTTTTTTTGTTTTTATAATGTTTTAAACATTTCTGATGAGATTTATGTTTGATTTTACTATAGTTTCTAATTTGTTTTCCTGAAATGTGTCATAATATGTAGAAGACTTACAAGTACCGTCGGTCCCCTGGCTGTGACGAACTCATAGAAATCTGTTTTGAGGTTATGTGACACGTTTTATATTTTCCTTGGCTGAAGATGTCGAAATCATTGAGCGAGATTGAACTTCTTGAAGCTATTGCGGAAGAATTTGATTACAGTGATAGTGGGGATACTGATATTGAAGAAGATGAAGATAATGATGAACAAACAAGTGAGTATGCACATGGCAGTTCCGGTAATGCGTTTGAAGCAACATTTAGAGAAGAACTGTATGTTCTCGAACATAGTAATAGAGAAGGGGCAAATCATGAAATTTATTCTGCTCCATTAAATTCCCAAAACGAAATTGATACTCATGAATTAATCGAATCAATTACTAATTCCCAATCTGAAGATGTTTCACCTATTGATGTAAATATAGATGCTAGTAGAAAATGGAAGAAAGTTGAGAGAGTTTCTCTTATTACTGACTACAATTTACCTACTGGCATCAATGAAAACAAGTTTTCACATTGCAACACTGCCACAGACATATTTTGTGAAATGATTAGTGATACATTGCAAGATATTGTATTTCAGAGCAATCTTTATGCAACTCAGAAGAACAAAAGTCTGTGTGTCACAACAAAAGAAATGATATCCTTTATTGGCATGAATATGATTATGGGTTACAATGTGTTACCTTCATGGAAACATTATTGGAACTGTGCTCCAGACCTCAACAATAAAAGTATTTCCCAAACAATGTCTAGAAATAGATTTGATATGATACTCTCGAATCTTCATGTTAACGACAATAATCAAATAGCACGAGATAACAAAGACAAATTGTACAAGATTAGACCAATGATAGAGAGTCTGAATAAAAATTTTCAGGAAGCTTACGAAGGCACTAGGAATTAAGTGTGGATGAAACAATGTTCCTGTTCAAAGGTCGGTCAAGCATGAAGCAGTACAACCCCAAAAAACCAATAAAAAGAGGGTTCAAATTGTGGACACTGGCAGATATGAAAGGATACATAAAAAAATTCAGAATTTATCAGGGAAAAGATGAAGAACTTGAAGAGGAATATAAAGAATATGGTTTAGGGGAAAGAGTTGTATTATACTTGACAAGAGAAGAATGGGGAAAGGAAGAATTATTTATTTTGATAATTATTTTACATCCTTGCCATTGCTAGAAAAGCTAAGAAATCAAAGCACTCTAGCATGTGGAACAATAAGAATGAATAGGAAAGGCCTTCCAAAAAATTTGGTAGATGACAAAGAATGTCTCGTGGTGAATTTGATCATCGTGTTGCAAATACAGGCATAAGTTTTTTCAAATGGAGAGATACAAAAATTGTCATGGTAGCATCCAACTTTCATGGAACAGATACAACTGCAGTAAAAAGGAAAGAAAAGGATGGAACAAAGAAAGTTGTACCATGCCCGACAGCAATTTCTGATTATAATAGTTTTATGGGAGGGGTAGACATGGCTGATAGGCTGAGAACAGTGTATGGATTAGATCGACGTTGTAAAAAATGGTGGCACAGACTTTTTTGGGGTTTGCTTGAAATTGCTTTCGTAAATTCCTATGTTGTGGCCTGTCACAAATTTGAGAAAGTTTCTCTCTTTGAATTCAGAAGAAACGTGGCTCTTGGTTGTCTCACCTATGTGGAACCATGTACTAACACACCCAAAAGAAGAAGAAGCTCTGAAGAAATTCCAAAAAATAACAAAAGAAGAGGAAAAGATTTCTCTGTTCCAAAAGACATGCGTTTGGGTAACAGAGGAGTGCATTGGCCAGTTTTTACAACGACAAGAGGTCGCTGTGAATGGTGTAGTATGAACAAAATCCAGTCAAGACCTTATAGCAAATGCAAGCATTGTGAGGTCTATCTGTGTTGTAATGACAAAAAGAATTGTTTTTCTATTTACCATGATGTTAAGAACTAATTTGTGTTCAAAATTATAAAGATCTATTGTTTTATTCTTAATATTGTTTAATTTACACATTGTGAAGATTCGGTGAATTTTTAATGCTACCACAGACCGACGGTACTCTGAAGTACCGGGCTCAAATTTTCAAAATTAAAATTTTTTTTTAAAATTTGACCACGGAATCTGTTATTTAACATCCCTTTTATCATATTTCTAACAAAATTTACATTAATTTCGATGAATTTCTTATCTTGGTCCACTAAGGGTCCATTTTGGAAGAAATCGTACGTATGGCTTAGGCGCTAGCAGTGTTCGCAGACGGACGTTTTCCTTTCAATTGGCTTTTCGGTATAAAGGACCCACAAAATAGGGGTTCTGGCTACACCACATGTTAGGGGATTTTTTTTTAATTTAGCAACTGGTTTTATCCACTTACTCGTTTTCACGGCCCGGCAATTAATTTTTTTCCGCCGAAAATAGGCCATTTTTTTCGCGCAGCATTACATAACTTTCCCTATACTACGTATATCACTCCGTGTATACGTACGTATATGGGAAAGTAAAACTATATGTAATTCGTATATTTATGGGAAAAATTTTCAATACAATGTTTACAAAATGTATTTATGGGGAATAATTTTCAATAATTATGGTACGGTGCACGGAGTTTGGGTGCCATCGTGAAATTAAAATTTAACACTTTCAAATAGAAAACATTAATCATATTCCATTTATTTCCTGTTAGTGAAAAATTCCGATTAGGATTTTTACTTACATTTCATACTAATTATATCTTGAAATGATAATAGTGGTCCAATTCTGAAAGAAAATCTCATTACAGCACGTAGAATCAAGATGCGTCAAAGACATCAACCGAAATATTCTCTTCAAACTTTCAGGTACCCAATAAATTCACGTATCGCATTACAACTAGAAGTTATTTACTACATATGTAGATTTTAAAGACCAACGGTCGAATAACAACAACTCAAGATCTGCACATTTTAAGACAATACTAAAATCTCTCGTTTTATTAGAAACTAAGTTACAATTAACACTTGTTTCATTACCAAGTTTTGTATTTAATAAATACTTAATGTTCAAAACAACTATTGTGATCTACTTTTTTTCATAACGACTTTCTAAAATCTCTTCAAGGTTTAACTGTCATTCACTTCAAGTTATAAAGACAAACATAAAACTTCAATAAAAATTCTGTAACTAAAGGAACGTTTTGAAATCTCAGGGTCTGAATGTGGGCTTTAAATGTGTACATGAGTTATTTTTATATTCTGTGGGTTCTCTCCATTCCAAAAAAACGATTTGCAGGGGTCTCATTAATGCGCTTTAGGTGCGGTATATTAAGCCTAGGATGGTTTTAATGGTGACATAAAAATAACGAAACAAGGTCTGCTAGATCGTTAAGTCAATCAAAAACGGCGTCAGAAGGAAGATGCTATCTATGATGGGCGTGAAATCTCTCACTTTTTGTCTAAGGATTGAAACGATGAATTTCACCACAGTTGAAAACTTAGCACCTCGATATCACCTAAGCAAAATTAACTACTTGAGAAAAAATATCTTCTCCGAATCCCAAAACAACATTTTGAGTACTATTGAATTATTAAAAAAAAAAATAAGTAGCCCAAACTAAACCAGTTTCGAAAATTTTTGCAGTGAAATGTATTAAGTATTTGGGCTACATCTTGAAAAAAGACAACTGTAGTGTTGCACTTCTGCTATATACATCACAAGGGTGTTTACTGCTCTTTGAAATTTGATAAATACATACGTAAATGGAAAGTTTTGACTGTTTTTTTTTTTCATCTCGTCACGAACTCTTATTCTACAAGAGCAACATTCCATGCTAATCGTCTCCCTTCCCGGAAGATAGTACGGAGTAAATGTAGTCAAGTCAGGAGCGCGAGTAGTCAGTTGCGCCAGCATGAGAATATCACCGGCAATTTGTAAGGCAAAAAGCTATTACAAGGAAAACAGAAAGAAGAAGAAATATAACACAGAAGATGATTAGGAGCGAGAGTGACGGAGAAGGATGAAGTTTAGGAAGGAAGCGAGGAGTTAGAAAAAAAGCAAGGTAAAGGAAGGAGGAGGAGGAGACGGAAGAGAAAGGGAAAAGAAGAAAAATCAAAGAGGAAAATGAATAAAGTGCGAAGGAAAATAGAGGATGAAGGAAAAAATAATTAAAACGAAAGTGAAAGAAGATGAAGAAGAAAGAGAAAAATGGAGACTGTGGTGGTGGTGGTAGGGTTGGAGGAGGAAGAAGTGGAAAAATATTTTTACAGAGCAGAACCACATACGTATTTCAGTTCAAGGTCTATCTTCTCAAAATGTTTGGAGTGTGAATGCTAAACAAGACTGCTGAATGAATGCGCTTCGCATGCCGTGCTAAGTGTGTGGTAGTAGGCTATGCCTTTAACAGGATTCTAGAAGAGTATTGAAAATAAATGAACCATGAAGGCCCCCAACGGAAAGAGTAAAAGACGAAAGAAGAAATAATAAAAGAAAACCGGTTTTGTTTTATCTTCATTCAACTGCCGTGAATTTGCCGCCTCCTCAGTTGACAGATACTTCAAATATACCATACGTAATTACGAAATTATCTTTCCTTAGTGCTGAACCGAATATCCTCAACCTTGTTTCTGTAATTGCATTTACCTTTCAGCGCAGAAATCACTATTTCAGCTTATAGTTAATTGATGAGAAACTTACACTTCACCGTGTTCGGCAAAGTAACACATTGCCGGATGTAAACTGGAAAGTAGTCGTTGCCATAACACGGCCATATAAAAAGAACAGTGCCACATGATTCAATTAACGTCTCACATATTGTGAATGAACTCTAGGGTACATAATAACTCGTTCTAAAATAGTTAAGTAACAATAACAAAGTGAGTATTTGACGTACGAATTAAACGTTGACAGGGAATTTTTAAATCGCGATGCAATAATGCACTCCTAAGAGTTGTGGACTTCCTCATATACGGAGTACGTATACGAATGTTGTGTAAGAGAAAGTTATGTAATGCCGCGGATATTCGATTTTGATATTTTTACGAAAATGATCGTTTTGAGGCCTCCTAAAATAGAAAAACTTTTTTCCAAAACGTCCGTCCGTCTGTGAACAACACTAGCGCTTAAACGATTAAACCATATACATACGTATGTAAGGGTTAATACGTAGTACGTAATTATATAACGAAAGTTATGTAATTCTGCTAAAAAAACGGCGGATTTTCGTCGGAAAGAAAATTCATTCCTGAGCCCTGATATCGAAAAAGTGAATAAATACAGTTGTTAAATTACGAAAAAAATCCTCTAACAGGTGGTGTAGCCAGAATCACTGTTTTGTGGGTCCTTGATACCAAAAAACAAATTGATGGCAAAACGTCTGTCTGTCCGTCAGTCCGTCCGTGTGTGAACAACACTGGCGCTCTAAACCATGTGTAGGATTTTTTCCAAATTGAAGAACCCCCTGGCCATCTGACTCGAGTCGAAGCTTTGAGATTTAGAAAAATATTCTTTAAAATTTGGGGGTACTTTACATAAAACTCCCCGCGCATTTTCAAAATTTTCTCAAAAACGGCTCCAAATTTTTTCTTTAAATTTTGTGTAAGAATAGAGTAAAATACCCTTTTAAAGGTGGCAAAGTTCACGGTTAACTCTGAACTTTCCAAAAATAGCAAAAGTTGCATTTTTCGGCGTGTTCCTACAACTACAAAATTAAAGATAAATGTTTTTCCTTCAAATAAAATTTGTTCACCGTAGTGAGTTCTTTCATTACGGTCATGTACATTTTTTGGAAAATTTTAGTAGTTTTCACGTAATATTGCGTGCAAAATGTGAAATTTTAAAAATTACAAAAACAATATTTTTTCAATAATGAATTAAAGAATTTTTTCTTTAAAAGTTTGATAGAGATGGAGCTTAATGTACTCTGTGAAATGAGATGAACGCCATATTGCTCTTTTCTTTTATTTTTTCAAAATTTACAGAAATTATTTTTTAATGGTCTTTCACGTCGTTATATTTACTTTACCGGCGATTTGTTCACATTTTCGTATTTACGAGTATATGCTTTTTAAATAATGTCTTGGGACGTTTCTCGAAAACTAAACCGTTTACTGTTAAAACTAGCCCAAAATTCCGCATTTTCAGAAACGCTCAAACGCCATTTTCTCATAAATGGCTTCAATTTTTTTTCTGCAAACTTTTTCAAGGGATAGTGCTAATTGCACTATTTAATATGTCAAAGTTCATTTGGAGGTATTTTTTTGCTTTTCAAATGTTACATAAATGTAATTTTTTTAAAGATCTCTCACACCGTTAATACGTACATTTCCAGCAAATTGTAAGCATTATTGAACTTGTGAGTTTAAGTGAACCAAATGACTTCTAATTACGGTTTTCGAATCTCAATTTTTTTTTGAAAAAGAGCTTCAAATTTCGAATTTACAGAAGGGCTTAAACGACATTACTTAAAAACGGCTCCAAGTTTTTTAAAGAAAATTGTCATTTAGGACGGGGTTTTACTGTTCTTAAATATTATTTTTAAACATATTACGGTTCAACTATTAGGAAACCGAAGAATTAAGAAAATAGTTTAAAAAAATGCAAGTTAGGCGGCAAAAAATGGCAGCACGTAAGAGTATGTGGCAATGTCCAAATAGCCGAGGCTAAAAGAAATAGAAAACTAATACGGGAAAGTCTGTCCCATTCTGTAACACCACTAGTTATCTATAAATTTCGCATAAGAATGTGTACAGTAAAACACACTTATAAAACTGTCACAAGTCATGTATCTAAAAATTATCTGAAATCAATTTTAAATGATCTTGGAAATGTTGGTAACATTTTTCAAGTATGAGGGACGTAAAAAAAGGCAAATGAAAGTATTTGGGCGATCTGTGGAGCAAACAGTTTGTTAACTATAGATGATAGTGAGAAGAGGACTTCTTTAAATGAACATCATGCTTGTTTTCTAATCGATGGACTTAACCCCCAGTAACTATATAAATATCCTTAACTAGTAAACTTTTCGAGTAGGAAATTTTAGAAAAAGTAAGTACTTCGTGCGAAGTACCCCCAAAATAAAAAAAAATCGGTTTCAATCCGGCAGGGTCTTGTTTTCGTTCAGATGGATCGGAGAACATCAACTTGGGAGAAAATCATCCGAACAGTTTAGGCTATCATACGGAACAGACAGACTGACAAAAGTTGGCATGCAATAGAGTTTTCTGTATCAAGGACCCACAAAACGTGGATTGTGACTATATAACGAGTTGGAAGAAGTATTTTACTCCACGTGGAACAATATTTATTCACTTTTTCGTTACCAGGGCCCGTCAACATGAGTTCTTCTGTCGAAAAACCTCTGATATCCGGCACAGTATTATAATGTTTTTTCCTTTACGACGTAAACGTAGAAACTCGAGAAAATGAAAGCGGGCCGAGAAATCAGGGATCTTTAGTAAATGGAGGAGGAGAAAGGAAATTCTTAGCAGTGAGAATGGAACGGCACGTTTCTATGTAATATACAAGGACATACAAAGGGAACACATAATGGACAATGTTGGAAGATAATTACAGAAACAGGATTACAAAAAAAATTGTAGGGGAGTAGTAAGTGGAATGGATACAAGGAAGAGGAAGGAAAGATGCAATCCATGGACCGTAAAAATTCCGTGGGTTGTGCAATCCACGGGCCATTTGTTAGAATACGGCTCGTCAGCATTAGCCTGGAATTGGTCGGAGAAACTCAATGAAACTACCAATGAGAGCAGCCGGCAGTTAGCTTTCACATTCGGACAGCGGCTGAACTCGACCTAGCTGTATAGCTACCTTCCGATCACAGTGCGTGGGATTGCGTGAGAACTGCGTGACTGCGTGAGAACTGCCGATTGCGTGAGAACTGCAAACCACACTAGCACACTAACCGAAAAAAAAATCACAGTCGCTACAGAGCCAGCGGCAATGTTGGCTTCAAGCTTAATTTAGATGGTCTAGACTTAAGAGAATAGGAAACTAACTAGTAAGAGAAAGTCTATGTCATTCTCTAGTACGAATAGATTGTAGTATGAATAATATGAAAGTTTGTTTCTTGGGATCATTTTCGATTTGGGCTCATTTTTGATTTGCGAATTGGCAATCATATTGATTCGCTCCATTCCAGTGTTCTGTTTATTCTTCTGTTCCCACCCTTTATTTTCCGGTACACGTTCCCAATGTGCTATTTTCCAATCAATAAATAGTGAAGGGGAAGACGTCGTTTCCATGTGCCAATGCTAAAAAGGTACCTAAATTGTACGAAAGTGTCTTTGGCGAAATCATTTCAACATGAGGGCGAGTATTTTCTTATTAATTCTTGCCAAAATCCCTCTTTGCAAACCGAATTAATAATTCAACTTAATATAGTAAAGAGGTAAAACAGAGTACGATAGGGATTCCAAAGCTGAAGAAAACGTGCACTTCTTCTCATTAGATTTTCACTCTTTTTTGTATTAAATAAATAATCAGAATTGGGGAACATCTCTTGTCAGGCCTAACACACCGTTTTTACTAGTTAGGCAAATAACAGTTTCAGCACATATGCATGAAAACTGGAATTTTCCTTCAGATTATTGATTGGGGAGTGCTTCTTTGCAGTATGCGTTCGACAAAGTAGAAATTTGCGGAACACGCACCGCAATGCAAATAAAACAAGATCCACCTCAAAATAAAAAAAAAATTATTTGTCAACTGTGATTCAACATGGTTGCCGTCTCGCACATTGTGAATGTTACCAAGGCTTTGTAACACGTGTCACTGTCGATATTTCTATCAATTTGGTAACAGTTGCATACAGAAACCGAAGTTTTAAAAAATGGCTGGTGCTTAGTTCTTGAAGTATCATTTTAAAGTATTACTAAATCGTTCTAACACATTAATTTTCTTAAGAGTGGTGTTTTCACAAAGAACAAACTTAACGTATAACTGCTCCCTGTATAGTGCTTAAATGTTTAAACTTCCTTTCGACAGGAATAAGTTGCTTCTGTGCGAGAATTATCTTTATTTTTTAATCATTTCGAATGTTTATTATTTGCTCCTCCTTGCCGTATTAGATTACTAACGTTTGTCCCTGAAATTGTGACCAACTCTCGAACACCTTGATGAGAGCCATCAACTTTTTTCCGCGTTCGCCATTTTGGCGGAAGTTCCGCGCAAAATTTCGCGCGTCCTGACCTCTCTCAACTGGCGACGTGGTACGGTACGGCAGGCCTTATGCAGGGAGGGAAGGACGGGGCGAGGGCACAGGTGCAGACAGGGGCCGGAGACAAGGGCACCCGGGCGTCCCGAGTCGACCAATAGCCAAATCGTCAGCGGCGCACCTCCCTTGAAGACTGCGACGGAAGGTCATAGGTAATGTTCCTTGAAGCGGCCGCTCTCCGCCAGTGCTACGTCCACCTCCACCTCCACCTCTACCGCCGTCGCCGCCGCCGCCGTCGCCGCCGCAGCCACCGCATACATACGAGTACCCTGTTTGCATTCCATGGTCAAGATGTCCTGAGACAGTGCACTGCGATGGGTGACGTATTGGCTTTCTGGTCTCATAATCTCCCATGGGTTCAATCCCGATTGAAGCACGAGGATTTTCTAAGGGCGGGAAATCCACAATGGATCTGTCGTACATGCCCTATGTAAAACTGTTTTACAGGGCACAGTTTTCGTGTAAATTGGACTTACAGAAAGCATTCAGTCCAGACTGCATGTTCGATTTTTTCATACAGAAATCGTACAAATCGTACAATTTGACTCTAAGCTTTCTTTACTGCGCACTATCTTTTATTGAGCACTATCTAAAGTCTTCGCCCAAACTATGCTTGCAGGGACGACGACAGACTTTCTGCATTTTTCTCCTTATGTTTCATTAATTCTTAAAAAAATGTAATATAAAGTACCTCAGAACGCACGTATACAAATTTAGGGAATGAAAATACTCGAACGGCACTATTCAGGAATACGTGTGCCGGCAGAGCCCGTGGTCGCGAATAAAGACAAACGTACAGAACACTTGCAGACCGTGTAAATGCGATTTTCGCTTTTATACTTCTAGTTTGGGACCTTCAAGTTTCTGTACAGTTTCTGTAAGAGGATATCCAACAAAAGTATCCGTGTTAAGGGCCCTAAAGGTCCCTGGGTAAATGCCAGGCAAAATAATACCCAATTTCCGCCTTTGATTATATTCGCTTATCTGCAGTAATAGGTAAATATTACTCTCAAGTGGATTCTTCTTCTTGCCTTTTCCCGTTACGAAAGGGGTCGGCGCTGATGGGTGTGGGCTCATTTATATTAATTTTCGCCCACTCCATTTTTATACAGCTTTGGCGAATGTTTTACGACCGGATGCCCTTCCTGACGCCAACCACAGGGAACACAAAAGCACATTACATGTAGACTACAAACACGATCATTAAACATACACAAACATGCCCGAGGCTGGATTCGAACCCACGATCCTTCGGTCCAAGATTCGCAATGTCACTTCTGATTTAGCGATCTCGGCCACCAGATCGGCAAATATTTCTCTCAAGTAATGGATAAATATAAGTAAGCAGTTGTTGTGGCACTTTATGGCGTCACAAAAGGTGTGAAAATCATCAGGTCACACGGGTCACAGGCGTCACAAAAGGTGTGAAAAGGTGTAATTTACCATCAAACCTGAGACGTACGAACTAGAATATTCACAGCCATTTAGAACATGTGGGGGTGGGTTGAAACTCCAAGTGTCCGGACAAACAAACATATTTACTAATTGCCTATCTCTCTTCAAAAAGGAAGTGTCCGATTGCATCCCATATTTTCTTGCTCTCACGCTAGAAGATTGCTCGTTCGCATCCTGTAGTTGGTTTTCCTTGTGAGGAAGTGAAAGGAAGCTCTCGCCAAGGCATCGGTTCAGTACAACAGTACCTTTAACCTTTAGCTATTTGGAGAACATGAAAGAGGACAAGAGGAATATAACACACGCTGCTTTTAATGCTGTTCACTAGGTATTCTCTGTATTGTAATGAATAAGTGAAAAGTAATGTCAGAATAAAGTTGTAAGGGGGGGTTGTCAGTTTAGTGCGGAATGTACCCACCACATTACGATGTAGTTACTGCGACACGACATTCGAGTAATATTACCAACAAAACAGCACGCGCTACTCGTAATTGCCCCCTCTCGCAACATATTTTATTAGAATATTTGTGTCTAATTATGTCTCACTCTTCTTGATCTGCTCTAAACACTGTTAATGATGCTCAGATGATTGATTAACTACAGTTGAGCCAGGCGACTCATTTGTCATTTTCAGGTGACCACACTACAGACGCCTGTGTTTATGATTGGATTTTATTACAGTAATGACGTTACCACGAGAACATAAACTGTCAACAAACTTCTAATTTTCTTCAGTGTTGGCAAAGCTTGGAAATTTGGTAATGAAGTGTAGGCCCTATTAAATATTCATAATTTATAGAAAATAGTTAGCGTACGTCGTATATACTTAATTCTGGGTCCGGAAGTTCTCCCACGCCTGGTGCAAAATAGTTATAAATTCACAGGGGCGTTGACTGGTTCTATTGTTCGAGCGGCGATAAAAAGCTCTCGGCTTTTTGTCGTCGCTCGATCATTAGGTGCCAGTTAACTACCGTGGTACATACAATATTATTTTTTAGCTAATTTTAATGATTCATTTTTGCTTCTTTACTAATTAACTAGATGCTAACTTGACTCAGTTTGTCTCCTCATAATTATCGGCACTATAGAACATGTAGCAGCATTCAATTATTTTCATATTTCCCTCGAAACCACGGTCCTCTTGATCCATGTAAGTTATCCAGTGTAATATATCGAGTTCTGTCTGCATCAAAGGCAATAACAAGAAAAAACGCATCAGTAAACAATGAACAATCTTATTTGCATCTGAATACACTTATAATTTCATTCACAGTTTCCTGCTTCCCTTTCCAGTAACACCGGTTTGAACACAACCGAACTTTACGTTCTGAGGAGGCCAAAAGGGGAAAAACAGGAAGACGGTGAGGGAAAGAGCAGACATCGGAGTGCAATCGAGTGTCCTGCCGCCGCCCAGCCGCCATCAAATTGCGCCAAGTCTCAGAGGCATGGCAAGGGTCGCGGGCAAGGCAACAAGCTTACTAGAGCTCGCGGGCACTGCGTCCAGAGAAATTGGCGCGAGAATGAAATGCTATAATTTTTATAATTTGTATTCAGACTTTTTCAAATACAAATTCTAATATATGGGTTAAGAGTTAAATAGTTAATAGTTAAAGAAAATTTTTTAAAAAGTTAACAAAAAGTTAAAGGTTCAAGAAAAGAGAGAAAAAAGGAATTAACAGCTAAAGCAAAAGCTAAAAAAAGGGGAAAAGGGGTGGAAAGGAAAAAAAAGAGGCATTTAACTTGGATCTGCAGTGTTCTGCTCCGTGAGTGACGAGTGTGGCGCCTGTGACGCGAAGTTCGGTACTGCTGCTGCTGCCGTTGGTTCAGTGAGGGCGGGGAGCACAGATCTTGTCAACGATCTCTCTGTACTCGCGTGGGGCGAGGTAGGGCCTGGCCGTGTGGGCGAAGTAGCACGCCGCGCTCCCGGTGATGGCTTCAGCTATAATGCGCTGTCTTAGTTTTTTCAGCTGATAGCCATTCGAGACTTTAAGGAGCGCAGCGTCGCTTCCGGGGTAAGGGTTGTAAAATTCCTCTGGAGTTGCGATACGTCACTCGATACCTGGCCCATGACAATCTTGTGGAGAAGTTACTTGACAGTTATTGTTACAAATTTAACTATATTAATTCCCATTTTCTCATTAAGGCAAAGAAATGATCCATTGAAATGAAAGAATACCTCAGTCCAGTTTCAAATTCTGAACTGAGAATAAAATTAAAAATTAGAATCAAAAGAATATTGATTTTGTAATTCTATTTAATTACGAGTGATATAAAAGCATGAACTTTCTACTTTCAGGTTAGGTTTAACAGGTAAATATTCTTGTCTGTTAAAAAGCGCAGTCTGTCCGTAAGTAGAATTGTTAACTTATAGAGACTTGTTAATTTATTTCACATTATTGCTAAATACAATAAAACTGTACGATAGTCTGACGTATCTAGGAGATATTGTAGTAAGCGCCGTGATGTCAAGCTTAATGTCGCACTGCCGTGCGCTCTTGTTGCTGGTGTCACTGATTATTTGATCATGGGAAACATTAAACGTTTGTGGAGCAGTCGAGGTAGATCGCAATACAGTGTAATTACAGCAGAAATGCACGCGTATGCCATACGATGACATGTGAGGATCGTTTCTAAAGGTCTACAAAATTCAACTCGAGAATTTTACACTAGGGTACAAAATCTTACTGTATAAAAAATTGTTATTGCGTTCAATATTTAATTTTGAGTCTTTCTGCAAGTCACTGAAATATTTCATGTTAAGTTTTAAGTTATTAATATTTTATTTCAAAGTTAAAGGGATTTTTATTTTGGATTTGATATGAGTTTTGGCATAAAAAAGTTGCAAATATGTGTAATTAACGATCAAATAACTATCAAGATTGATGTTTTAGTAATATTTATAATTAGTATCTTCATTGAAATACATTTAAATTATAAAAAATTAAATAATAATATGAACATTATTTATGGCTCACTCCATGTCAAATCGGTCAAAATTTCCCGACCATCTTCCGATTCGACTGAAATTATTAAAATCGTTTTAGAATGGAGAAACAACACTGAATATTGACTTTTTGGCATTAAATTTTACTTCCTTTTGAAAATTTTGAAATGTGATATTTTGCATGAGTTTCAGAGGGTATTATCTAAAAAACTAGTAAAATATCTTCAAATTTGATTTTACTTTGCAACTTGCTTTATATTTCTAATGAGTACATTCCACTCTAAAGGTCTGATATGATAAACCTAATTTTAACGGCATTAATAAGGCGGAATTTAGGCCAAAGAACATAATTACGAATTTGTTTCAAAATTCATTTTCTGAAATACTCCATCTCGGATTTTCTTCTTTTTGTCGTCAAATTGAAGCGGAGACATTGAAGTGTATAGTAGTTAAAGAATCTTAATGGTAAATTTGAATTTACCAAAGTTATTACCAGTTAAAGTTACATTTTCATTTTTGCTTTTTATGGACTTAATAGAACTAATACATATATAAACGCTAATCATTTGTAAATCTTGTTTTCGTTATTTAGTGATTAATTGTCATATTTTTTAAATGTATCTGAATCATATTTTCGAAGGCAGAAAATTCTAATTATACCGGGTGACCACCAATTTTAACCACTAACCGGTTCGCGGCAAATTTTTTGATTATAGATTATAGTTGGCACATGCTCGACAATTGTCAATTTCGTCAAAATATCAGACGATTTAAATCAGAACACGGCAGCAAGTATTATTTCCAAATACATCTAATTATTCTTGAAAACTAACATTTCAAACCTGAGAAAAAAAGAGGAAGGAATATCGCATGGGGTCTGTGGACTGATCGTTAAGGTATTCCTCCGGCATTCTCCTCGTGTTGATCGGGGAAACTACGGAATACCAACGATCAGAGCAGAAGGCCGCTAGAATTCTCCAGACAGCGGCTGAATTCGACCTAGCTGACAATTATTTAGTGATTAATTCTCATACGTTGTAAATATATCTGAATCATGTTTTCGAAAACAGGAAGTTCTATGTGTATACATCGGCATTAATTATATCAACCCGAAATTAAAAACACGTTTATACGGAATAATTTCTATCTCGGCAACAAGTCTGAAGTTAGATTGCTTTATAACGTCCTTTTTTAATCTGTAACAGTTGCTCTGATCATTAGTTTTCCGTAGTTTCTGCAATCAACCTCAGGAGAATGCCGGAGCAGTACCCCAACAATCTTGCCATGGACCGGACGTGATCTTTCCTACCTCTTGTTATATCCTCGCCCCTTACACACACACACACACACATACACTAACACACATGTCGGGAGACAGATCGGTGGGCATAGATCTTGTCCCGACTTGGGTGGTGCCTTGATTGGAACAATGGCTTCTTCGCTTGGCCGAAAAGAGCATGTATAGCTTGAGCATTGTTTCAATGTACTTTTTACTTTCCCGTATACGTACGTATACACGGAATGATATACGTAGTATAGGGAAAGTTATGTAATGCTGCGCGAAAAAATGGCCAATTTTCGGTGGAAAAAAATTAATTGCCGGGCCTTGATAACGAAAAAGTGGATAAAACCAGTTGCTAAATTAAGAAAAACATCCCCTAACACGTGGTGTAGCCAGAAACCCTGTTTTCTAGGTCCTTGATACCGAAAACCCAATTGAAAGGAAAACGTCCGTCTGTCTGTCCGTCCGTCCGTCTGTCTGTCTGTCTGTCTGTCTGTCTGTCTGTCTGTCTGTCTGTCTGTCTGTCTGTCTGTCTGTCTGTCTGTCTGTCTGTCTGTCTGTCTGTCTGTCTGTCTGTCTGTCTGTCTGTCTGTCTGTCTGTCTGTCTGTCTGTGAACACTGCTAGCGCCTAATCTATACGTATGATTTCTTCCAAAATGGATATTCCCCGGTCGATCTGCTTCTAGTCAAAGCTTTGATATTTTGAAAAAGATTCTTCAAAATTTGGGGGTACTTTATATGAAGCCCCCCCCGGGGATTTTCAAAATTTTCTCAAAAACGGCTCCAAATTTTTTCTTTAAATTTCTTGTTGTACACTGCCTTGAATTGTGAATGCGTAGTTCTTTGAAAAGTCAGCTACTACAAACCGCACAAAACTAAAAATGTTACAAACAATATCTCTAAAGCGCATTACTTGTCCCATGAATCCGCATTGATGAGCGAAAACTGCTTTTCGATGTTGGGAACCGGTAATAAGATATGAGGGTGGCTCACAATTGGTGGATCACCTGGTATAATTAGAATTTTCTGCCTTCGAAAATATGCTTCAGATACATTTAAAAAATATGACAATTAATCACTAAATAACGAAAACAAGATTTACAAATGATTAGCGTTTATATATGTATTTATCTATTAAGTCCATAAAAAGCAAAAATGAAAATGTAACTTTAACTGGTAATAACTTTGGTAAATTCAAATTTACCATTAAGATTCTTTAACTACTATACACTTCAATGTCTCCGCTTCAATTTGACGACAAAAAGAAGAAAATCCGAGATGGAGTATTTCAGAAAATGAATTTTGAAACAAATTTGTAATTATGTTCTTTGGCCTAAATTCCGCCTTATTAATGCCGTTAAAATTAGGTTTATCATATCAGACCTTTAGAGTGGAATGTACTCATTAGAAATATAAAGCAAGTTGCAAAGTAAAATCAAATTTGAAGATATTTTACTAGTTTTTTAGATAATACCCTCTGAAACTCATGCAAAATATCACATTTCAAAATTTTCAAAAGGAAGTAAAATTTAATGCCAAAAAGTCAATATTCAGTGTTGTTTCTCCATTCTAAAACGATTTTAATAATTTCAGTCGAATCGGAAGATGGTCGGGAAATTTTGGCCGATTTGACATGGATTTTGGCCGATTTGACATGAATTTATGTACTATTGTAATTCATCATCAATGTGTTGATGATGTAACGGAACTTCAGCCATGTAATTGGTGGGGGATTTGGTATTTCATGCAGTGAAAGTTGAAGCAGATTTGATACTTTCGCCATGAAACGAGAACTTTAAAGGTCTCTATGAACGGAATTTTGAAGTTTTGTGGAAAAATAATATTATATTTAGATTCTGTCACTCACGAAACATGAGTTATCATCTTCATTTGTGTTTTCGTACCTTCTGGAAACAAGCTTCTCGTATACTCGTGGACAGAAGAACGCCAGATCCGTAGGTCGGGAGTTCACCGGCAGATATCGGCGACACTGCACACGCCTCACGGTCAAACGGGAAGGGTGTTACCGCGCCCACGTGGTGGCGCGGTACCACATTGCCCCGGCCGTCTGAGAACCCGTGCGACGCGACCAGGCACCGTGTTCAAGGTTGATGCGCAAGTACATGCTGCTAACGAGACGCCTACGTAGGAACATGTGCAGAGGTCAGTGCGGTCGGTGTCCTTGCATGTCCGAGGTGGCCATTTGTACATGTTTCTTATTTTCTGCAAACTTTTATGTTTGTGATAAAAATGAGTGTATACTTCGGTTTTTCTTTCTTGGCGCGTGGGGGTGTGACATCAAAAGGGAATACCCTCACGGTATTTTGCGTCGTTCTCGGTTGTGCCGCTAGGAGTCGCATGATCGCGACTGTATCGAGTAGTGCTGGTGATTATGCGACTCTTGGCGGCACAACCGACAACGACGAGAAATACTGTGAGATATTCCAATTTAATGACACCCCCCACGCGCCAAGGAAGAAAAACTGAAATATAATATGCTCTACATCAGTGACGTCAAAGTCGATGCCACCAGCGTGATTCCGTGGTACGGGTAGCATGTCGAAATCATCCGTCCATATAGTTGATTACATCGTCATAAGAGAGCAGTAGGTAATCAAGTCGATCTGAACGATTTTACGCTTTACACATGAAATATGGTTTGGTAGGATTTACATAGATATATTTAAGAACATTTGTTGTTATTTTTTCTTTATAGTTTTTTACTTTTTCTCTGCATATCCTTTTTTTTTACATGCGATTCCACTAAGTTCGAAACGGCGGGGTTACTACATATGGTTTCCTTTCCCGACGCTAGTTGCACTGAGAACAGGGTTACTACGCGTCTTCCTTTCGGTAGGACAGTCCTACAATCACAATGAATGTCTTACGTCCTACAATGAAGCCTATTGTGTACTATTTTGAAAACAAAATATTAAGTTGTTTTTTAAAAATCTGTACAATGATATCTAAACGCCCGGATATGATTTTGTGAACAAAAGAACATTCATTTATCAACCCAACAAACACACGGTTTTGCGATTGTATAGCACTACACGTGCAGTTCTAATTAAATTATTTAAAATATTTGAACAAATATTTGCAAACAATTGGTAAGATACAAATTATTGTATTATATTATACATGTTACTTTTATAATAATAATAATAATAGATATTATATAAATATTGTAAGAAAATAAATACTGATATTAAAATGATATTTTTAAATCACCTAACATTAGAGCTCGTCGTCGACTTGTACTTGAAAAATGGACTTTTATTTTCCAAAATATAAGTTCAGATAATAGTGACAACGTGTTCAAAATTATGTCTTACATACTAAGTATGCCTGCATCATAATTTATAAAGCGAGTATTTTCTATAATTATTAGAAAATGTCCCGAGGAAAGAAATAAGTGTTCAGTAGAGTTAATCAAAGCGGAATTGCTTGCAAGCGTTAATTGTCAAGAACATTGCGTACAATTTTATGAGAAAGTTTCAAACTACATTAAATTATTAAAATGCCCGAAGAGTGATGAAAAATATAAGTTCAGACATTGAATGCAGTCGTTAAATAAATAACTTAAATTAAATTAGCATTATCATCACCTAAATATATATTTCCTATTGTCCTACATTGAGCATCTTAATATGTGGCAACCCTGACTGAGAAACTCGTGGCGTGCTCCGGTGCCACGAGGCATGCCACTGCCGCCAGTGGGAGACCTTCACATCACTGCTGTACATGTTCAGCGTTGTTTGTATTTTGTGTTCATGACCGTGCTACCTCCGCAATACCACCTCTCCGCAATACCACCGCTCCGCAATACGCCGACCAGGGTCGGCTTCCTTCACTAGAGTGGCCGCTGCGAAGGTTCGCGACCGACAGAGTAGAGGCAAACTTTCTCACCGCCCAGCCGGCAACAAACATGCTCTTCCGAGCGCTCCGAAGCGAAGATTCCAGTGGCGTAGCTTCATTTGGTGTTACCCACGGCAAAACTAATATCACTCCCTCCCATAATGAAATATAAAAATATCTACGAGTTTACACATTATTAATAAAAATAAAAATTTTTGCACATGAAATTTATTTATTATTCATTGGAAAACTGTATGTTCCTAATTAGGAATATTTGAAGTATATTTTTACATAAATAATTATACAATTCCAACTATACAATTTTCTAATTGGTGTCACTCATAAAATGGTAAATGCGAGCGTCTTGCTTGCAACGAACCCTCTTTAAAGAATTATTTCCTTCTTCGTCCCCTTTACATTTTACTCTATGATACAACACTCTTATATACAGCATACATAATCTTAACTTAAAGACAATGGTTGCAAAATATTGAGCGTTTTTAAATAACTCGCCTAACATTTTTGCTGTGTAGAGAATTCTTTTTGCGCGATGGAGTAATGTAGCAAATACATAAGGTCCAATTAAAATAAGTTGGTGATCTGTTGCCAGTTTTTATTAGGTTATTGACCGGCAATCTATTCATTGATCATCATTGCCCCCTTCAAACTTTATCGACCTCATTAGGAACCACTGCTCTAAAGTTTTCAATAAGGCGCAATGGATGGCCCGTGTCTCCTCTTGTAAAAACTTTATTGAACCGCATGAGCAATTGCAAAAATTGTCCAACTTCTGACCTCGCGTTTACAATTTTACATTATTCTGCACTCTTTGCAGTCGTCTCAACTCTCAACTTCAATTTGGTTCAGCGGCATAGGGCTCTCTCCCCGACGGCGTTTGTTGGTTGCGAAGGGAAGGTGATGGACGTCTCCCATTGGGACGCGGTGTCCCAATGGGATCCCAGTTGGGAGAGATGATGCGGAAGGAACGGGAATATTGGAAACGATGATTGTATGGGATCCCTGACTCATTGTACAGGTGCTGCTCCCGCATTCATCTTAAAAAAGAGGACAGGGAAACCCCTACTGTAGCGACGTTTAAGCTTCCAATTGGACGACATCGTAATAGCTGATTAAAAGTCTATGACTATGTTTAAGCTATGTTTAAATCAAAGCATACTCTCTGATACAGAGTGAAGCTACGGTGTGGCGCAATTTGTTAGGAGAAATTGTAATGGTCTCCGCAAGACCCTCAACTTCGCGAGTGGGTCATAGATTGTGACGTCAATGGCGCCGTGAGCGCACGCAGGCCGAGAAGGAAGTCCCCCCCCTCCCCGAGTAATGTTTGTGGCAGCACACGTCTCTCGGCAATCATTAGGAATCTATTTATTTAATTAAAAACGAATTAGCTAAAAAAACTGCTGAAATTTTGCTGTGAAAGTTCCACAGATTACGGGGAGCCTTGCCATCTTTGCCTACGGCGAAAACCGCCCCTCCTCTAGAGTCTCCTTTAAGGTTGGACTAATGGAAAATAAATGATTTGACTCCTCGAAAATCTGTGTTGGAGTAGTTTCGTATAATAATGCGAATAATGTGCGATATCACACGTCTTCATGAGTCCGTACCTGAAAATTCGTCGATTGGGAGCTGTTAGGTTCGAGTTTCGACAGTGGCTGTGTTTTTGACTTCGGCGGTGAAGCCGGGATTACACGACCGGATGTGGATTGCAGTCACCTGCGCTGTGATCAGTCATGTCCGTGGATCCCTCCGGTCCATTCCAGGTGAATGCTGGAGCATACCTTAACTTTGCGCTGCTCAAAGGAAAGAATCGGAACCAAACTGCCTGCGGAGGACCCCTGTATTGGCTCGTCTGCCACTTGTCTTCCATCCATGGCGGAAAGAGATGGGTGGGCTACTCCATTACACCGATGTTTTTCCGTTCTGCGCAGGATCAGTTTGCATCTGGAACCACCCTCTCTTGACCACAACACGAGCACTTCGTTTGAATTTTTGGTTATTTCATTTATCACAGTAAAATAATTGATAACTGTACCAGCGGTTATCATGTTTCATACTGTACCTTAACGATTTTCTAAAAACATTAGGCTGCTAAAATTTGGATTTCAGAAACAGAAAACTATCTCACTATTCGCTCTCAGAATCGCTCTTCGACTAACATACTGTGTCGTGAGACACATCTTCTCAGTCGTAAGACACAGTATCTCTATTTTAATAATTTCAATATTTTTTATTGTGTTAATATTATCACTAATGTGGAGTTAACTTCGTCTTATACGTCCTAAAAGCCTCCTTTGACGGTACAGTATCAAGCCGGGCTACTGAACCCAAGTTCGCGGGTTCAGACCCAATTATAGAAAGGGGAATTTTTGAGGTGCCAAAAATCGACGGCATGCGTGCGGACGCTTGTCGGCATCTAAAACAGATCCCAGGAAAGGCACTTGGTCGATCCTGGCAAATATTAAATACTCTAGCAATTTAGAACAAGTCAGACTTTCGATTTCAATTACTGGATAAGATTGCGGATATTGTATAGAGGGCTGCGCTATCTGGTATTCAAATCAAACGTCAAAATTGGCGCACTAGCGCCTCTAGGGAAAGCAATGACAAACTCCCCTAGACATTCCTGCCCAGGAAAAGTCTCCCAACAGGGTGCTAGGGGCTTCTGGAGACTAGCCTACGCACCAATAAATGTAAGGCAGTAAAAGAGCACGGAACATCCCCAAATTTTCTCAGGTCGTAAATAATACATTTTATAACGGGTATTGACACATCACCAAGACGATGCATGAGAAATATAATTTAATTAGACAATATAATTTTAGCGTGCTCATTATAATCCAACACGATAATTCGACCTCCGGCATACATTTTACGACGTGTCTACACCATCTTAATCATCCGTCTAGAAAGGAAATTGATATTTTTGAGAAATTTTGTAGCTAGGAGAGTTTAAGAACGTTTACCACAGAAGGATGAAATTTTGACTTTAAATGTGTTTATGAAGTTGTAAACTCCATATCGGTCATCTTTGGGGTCCTAATCGCTTATGTCTAAAGACAAGAACCGGTTTTGTATTAATCGTCTGTGCTGAATAAAGTGTATTCACATGCAAGATTCTTGAAAATCAGTCCCAAGGATCATAAAAATAAAATATATAGTATGCATTAATTCATCAAATATATAACATGCTCTACGCATCAATGAATAAAAGAAATAAATGAAGTGCTGGGCCCTTCATTGCGCAGACCCAAGCGGCCAAGTCTTGTTTCATTTGTGCATGGCTGTGTGGTTTCATTGAAGGGTAGAAATTGTGTGATGGTGTCACATTTTGCTTTGCAGCTCTCTGCACGACTGTTTCAAGCTAGATTATACCAAAGTAAAAATGAACTAGTGGTGCTACAGAATCGCACAGACTTTCCCATATTAGTTTTCTATTCTTTGCCATGACTGCCATACCGTAGATACACCTCTGGGTACAACGTTAACCCACAACAAGACCGCTTCGTTCGGTCACATCGCAAAACGCATGAGGACAAAAGCTCCATCTTCCGGGGTTCGAACGTTTTGGCGCACTCGTCCTTGACGAGCCCGTTGTACGTCGCGAGTGTGTGTGTGGGGGGGGGACGGCAGCGGTGCTTCCGCGAGTGCCGACGCCGTTCATTGTCTGAGAGAGAGGGAGGGGCGAGTGCGGAACCACGACCTGCTCCAAGGTTCGTTGGCTTGACGCAGTATAAGAAAGCTCCGGCGCGCCGCATCGTGGTCACCAAAGCCTCGAGATGCAGCCGCCAGCGGACCTCCGTCAGCCGGTAAGCGTGGCACAGCAGCGCTGAGAATGCACGGACTCTTGAGGAGTGCTGACAGATTTTTAGTGCAAAGAGTTTATTAGGGAAGCGTTCAGGATTTTAAAAAATCGAATTTTGGGTTTTAGCATAATTAAATAGCTTGTTTTCTTCTGTATATGTTGTTACTTGTGTTATGAAGACGGTCGGGCAATTATTTATCGAGTTACTATTTTTTGAATATTTGACTGCGCATTGTTGAACCGCATTCTCTGTTGTTTGTTAATTTATCCACATTTTTATATATACGGCTGATTTTTTAATTTTTTAACGAACTTTTGAAATTATATTCTTTCAAATAAGTTTTCTGCACTGTGGGAATATCTACAGTTTTATATAGTGTTATTTGTTTATACTTGTTTACACTTTTAAAAAATAATTCTGTGTAAGGTGTAATTGGATAGGAGTAATTTGAACTCCCTTTTATTAATTTACTTTTTTCTGCATTTTGGAACGAGCATCTCGTATAATTTTTGCACGAAACGTTTTTAAATGTTTAGTAGTTGCCATTGTGACTACTGTAAACAATATCATGCACTTATGCAAATATTTTTATTGTCTAGATACTTCTCTACGGACAATAATGTATAAGCAAAACTATAAAAATGTGATATTGAACTATACAAATTAAAACATTATTTAAAAAAGATAAATTTTGAAGGTTATGAGGCTGAAAGTGCATTAGATTAAAGATAGGTTTTTCTGTTATTAGCACAAAAAATTGAAAGATTTCCATTGCATAGTTTTTCAAATACATGTACTGAAATAATTCAATTTTTACGTCGATTTAAATAGGGCTTTCTAGAGCACGCTTGCACAAGGGCCCCAGCAACACGCCCACGACGGTCATGTCAGCCCTTCCGCGCCCCACCGGGAACTCACTTTTGGGAGCTCACTTTTGGGGCAAGTGACCGCTGCCCGATTCCTCGGTGGGGGGAAAGCCCTGCGGCTCTTAAGACAGATATGTGTTGAATTATGTTGAACTAAACCCTGAAATAACGGCTGTAATTTCTGGAGAGGTTAGGTTTTGTAAGTATACTATTATTTTTATTATTATTTTTTGCTCGACAACTTCCACACATTTCATGGTCAATCTTTACAGTTGCAACCGATTTTGAAATATTTGTAATATGAATTACAAGAACAGAAAATTTAACCATTTCTCATTGTAATAATAATACACGTTTATAAATTGAGTTCAGAAATATCTGATTGTAATACACTTGACCATACCTTTTTAAATGTTTATTTTACTTTTTTGATGTTACTTTCGCCAACTCCATCTTCTGACATACGAGACACGTTGTTGCTCCATTTCTCTCCATGAATAAAAATTCGTGCTCGCACTTAGCATTGAACCGATGGTTCTGATCAGTAGAGTGAAGAGACAGTTCGGCCGTCGGGAATTATGTCAACTTTCCTGGTTCTCGCTGGAGCGCCGGGGGACGCGGGACGCGGGCTTCCCGGCGCCCCAAGAAGGGGCTCAAATGGGGCGCATGTGCATCTCTGTTCTAGAGCTTTCCGTGTCTTCTGTGCCTCCTATGTAGGCCCACCACAGATTTCATCTTCCAATTTCCACTTCTAAGAAGCGTTGTTATGCACCGGCCAGGTAAACCTGTTATTTACACTTCGGTGACAGTAGTGTTTCGAGAGATAAGAAGCTTCAGTACACTTTTGTCATGAGTGAAATGGGATTCGTTTTACGAATCTCATAAATTGAGATTGTGATATAAAAAATAGCAATATTTCTTCGAATTTTGGGTTTGGACGTGTGCTAATGTGTCTACTTGAACAAGTGGTTAAAGTATTCCTAAAGTTGACGTTGTTTTGCCCACAAATTTTTAATTAGTGCAATTTTTATAACATTTTTGTTAATAAACTGAGTTGTGCAAAATTAACATTTAGATCCATTTTGAGCTTTTCACTCGCTAAAATAATTGCACAATTTTAAAAGTACATTTTCTAAAACTCCATTTTTAACAATCAGTCAAATGAGTTGTTTCACATTTTAATGATTTTCTTCCTTTGATAAACAGTCATCTATAAATAGATAACAGGACACATTGGTCAAATGTTTCCGACTCCAGGTATCAATCTGTGTGTGTGTGTGTCATTTTCTTTGATTTTACGAAACAGCGAAAGAAGACGATATTTGGGAACTTTACCACACTTGCGAAAAGAAAATAGAGAAAGCTTATGGGGGAATTTTTAGTAAATTAAAAAAAAATGAACTTTACTCTTTTTGTGAAAAATAATGTGAAAAAGTTACTTATTTTATAAAATTAAAATGTGTAAAAATATTCGAAGAATGACTACCTTTATCAAAATTGAAAATCATTCTTTATCATAAAAGGAAAGAACAGAACAATGAAGTTTGCATTAACACTCAACAAATGACAGCGATAGGTTCCCGAAATACTTTAATTTCTCACTAATTCCATGGACTAATTCTTGTAGACGCAAAAAACTATCTGAATGTAATCGATTGTGAAACTGACGACAAGTATGAAAGAGTCAGAGAGAGAGAGAGAGAGAGAGAGAGAGAGTGTGTGTGTTGTGTGTGTGTGTGTGTGTGTGTTGTTGTTGTTGTTCTGTTTTTGAAGTTTGCTAATGACGTTTGGGAAGACTTTATTTCTGGTTGACTTGTGGATTGGCAAGATGTTCTGATTTGTGTTAAATAGGTACACTTTCATTCTATATTCATTGTCTTTTCCACCTCTATTTACTTTATACTTTCCATGTACTTTCTTAATTTTTCAGTTTTTTTCTGATTCTCTTTCATTATAGATAAACCTTTTAAAACCGGATGCGTTTGGATTCTCGGAAAAAGCTCATTAAGAGGAATTCGAAAAAACTGGTTCCTATTATTTCCTATCAGTAAAGAATTCGGTTCCAAGAAAATCAGGAGTTTAGCGGAATGTTCGGTGTCGAAGGGTGCCATAAAACACAGGTTATTCTATTTTTAAAATGCTTTTTGATTTCGAATGTGTATCAAACGTCAAATGGTTGCTACAAAAAATGTATTTTTGTGCCTAATGATGGATTCTTAATCGTTATAGCCCCTCAAAATATCGTAAAAGTGTTTGAAAAAAGTGCTCCTTCTTGCTTCGTTTATTCAGCATTAACCCGTTTTAGTGTCTAATTTAATTTAATTAATTTGGTTATCGTAAAAAAACCGCAAAAATGTGAGGTATGAAAGGAAGTATAATTTATGAGTATATCGTATGTATCGTGTCGACGTTCTTTAGAAAAGTCTTATCTTATTGTAAATGTTCCATTCTCATTTCTCCTTCGAGTTGTTAAATTAAGGAATTTTGTCATATAAAATCACCTATCGAAGAGCTTTACTGGGAACTCCACACTTATTTGAGAATGATAGATGATTTCCGAGGAAATGGTGTGGCATATTGTACGGTTTACATTGGGAGGCATACGATAAGAATTTCCACCTTTAATTTATTACTTTTTCCTTTTAGTTATTTTTTATACAAAATGTTTTTTCTATGGCCAAAATTCACTGTAACTAGAACTCTGATACTATAGAACTTCATATGATGTTTTGTAATTTTAATTGTATTGTGAATTAAAACTTATCAATGGATTAGTATTTGTTTACTTTTTTATAAGTTATGCAGTATTGAGATGGTATTTTAATGCTGGAGCTAAACGGCGATTTTTAGTCATAGAAACGTGTTTTGTGAGTTGATATCGATAAAGTGAACTGATTCCTTTAGAACGTAATTTACTTCCTTCAACACGTTGTGTACTCAGAATCCACGATTTGTGTGTCTTTGATACCGAACAATTGTTTTACGGCAGAACGCTTGTCTGCTCATCCACCCGCACCTCATCCACCCCAACCCTCCGTGGTCAACACGAGCGACTAAATCGTTCAGACGATTTTCCGCAAAGTTACATTTCCGAATTGGCCTGGCTGATGTCGTGGCCCTTTGAATTTGTAATGGATATTTTAATTTTTGGAAATACTTTACATGAAGCCTCAAGAACATTTTCAAATCTTTCTCTAAACCGGCTCAATTATATGTGGTGCAATGGTTTATAATTGAAGCGCAGAGAAACAAGCGATAGGCTGGGCCGCAGGTCATGCTTGTCGGTAGAAGGCACCCACACTGATGTCGACGAAAATAAGGACACGAAAACCTCGTATCTTGTTCGAGTTCGCTGTCTCATCGAATTTAGTTCGTTGGAGCATGCAGAAACCGGCTGCGTAGATCGACAGAAGAAATGAGAGGTGGAAGAGGTGGGTGAAGGAGGTGGGTGAAGGAGGTGGGTGAAGGAGGTGGGTGAAGGAGGTGGATGAAGGAGGTGGATGAAGGAGGTGGATGAAGGAGGTGGATGAAGGAGGGGGATGAAGGAGGAGGATGAAGGAGAGGGGATGAAGGAGGTGGATAAAGGTGGGATGAAGGATGTGGAAGCAGGAGCAGGGTCAGACACTCCGACCTCACACTACTCTTTGCTCACAGCGTTACGTGGCAGGACTATTAAAAAAATAGAAATAAAATTATAATTTTAAAAAAATCCTTAGTTGAAAACACTCTTATTTTTTCGAGGTCTAAATAATTAGAAAAACAATTGAATGAGCTCGAAACATACGGCTGACATGAAACGTGTCATGATTTTAATTTTCGTGTATCGAATTCTGTACTGAAATTACGAATTACAATAATTGTATGACAGTTAAGCTTTGAATCGTACAAACGAACACTTGCTACGAAATATTGCGTGTTAAATAACATTATTATATTAGGTATTAGGTTTTTATCTACCTGTATAGCAATGTAGAGGAATAATAATTTTTAACAAATAAATATACATTTAAACATGTAATACGTCTATGTTGATTACGCATAATGGCTAATCAGTTTTATTACTCGACGGAAGTGCTACGTTTTGATTTGTAAGTAATAGTTGTTTTGACTTAATTGAAGCTTTTATTTCTATAATTACTGAATCAGTGCATCCCCAATTGATTCTGTAATTTTTTCAAATGATTTCTCATTTTACATAATTCTTTGCCTCTCCTAAACCAATATTAGAAATCAACATATTTAGCAGTAGCTCAAAAGTCTGAACGGTTCTTTTGTAATTCATAGACAGTTTTTTTTACTCGGAATGATTGATAAAATACCCAATTACAAAGCCTGGAATGACTATAAATTTATCGTATAAAAATTGTGTTATAAGGTAACAAACTACATACTACATCTCCTATATAATACTTTTTATGATCTGAGAACGTCATAATTTCAATCTCTTTAACATATCCTCTTCATTGAACATTATGTTTCACTTGGCATGTGGCCAAAAATTGCCGTCGGATGTAATGCATCTCTATAATTTACAAAATCGATATGGTATAATAAATAATTTTCTTACCTTCAGCGATCTCAAAATGATCCTCTAAAAGTCTTATAGACATCATGGAGATACTTTCATAACTAATTTCTCAATTTTCATCAGGAATGACGTTTTCATTCATGATAATCAGCTGTAGATCAATGAAGGCAGGATTTTTTCAACTTACGTTTTACCCATGATTGATTATAGGAGGTAGCAGAGAATCATAGCTAGGCTGACAATTTATTATAATGTAACACGTTTTTCGTATTGCGGAAGTTATTTCCTTCTTGGTAAACACTGAAGGATGATGGGAACGATGAACATGTTTTTCTCACATGACCAATTCTAATGATAAAATGAAAATATACAATTTTAATATTTAAAAGTTAAAACTCACTGCTGAGTTCGAAACTGAGTATTTCAGTGCCTTTCACGAGAAGAGAAGAATGCAATTTTTTTCTAAGAAAGAATGAGAAAAAATAATCGCTTATATTTATGGTCAATTTATTGTGTCCTTATTCCTCAAGATGATTGTATTTATGTGTGAATACACATAAATACAATCATCTTGAGGAATAAGGACACATGTTCGTACACCAGTTTTTGAGTAGAGTAGACTGGCAATAAATCGGGACCAGGTTAACTGAGGTTCCAGGTTATTTGAGACAGTCATCAGAAAAATAACAAAATAATTTACTTCTTATTAAGTAAAATAACTTCATTTTAATCCAAGTTTTTTATTGAAAAGTCTTAAATTATTCATGTACGTACAGGAAACATTAAAAATGTTTACATTAAACTAAAAATAAACTTTTTAATTTCTTTATGATCTTATAACCGAATGAACTCCAGATTATCTAAACTAGTCTCAATCCTACTTAAACATGTCCGTGCATTTGGCGTAATATTTTAAGCTACGAAGCAACAGTAGTTTTGGTGGCACTTTATTTGAAATCTATGAATATTCTCGAATCACAAAAGTTCCAATTTATTACTTTTTCATGAGGATTCATGAATAAAAGCTAGAATATTAAGAGTAGGGTGTTTTCCTGAGAATACAGGCGAAAGTAATGGTTATGGAACAGCTGATCTAACGCGGCAATTTTCTCAACTATTAAATTCTTCCCGACGTATACCTTCAACGTTATCTGATTCTTCTGTCGGAACAGAACAGGATTCGCCACCCAAGTGAAGCCGGTTTTTTAACGACACAAAAAGTGCTTCCTGTGCATACGTGTGAGAGACTTGGAAGGGTGTAGCACGTTTCAAAATGGAAGATTATGATGTTAATGGTGTACTGGAAGCAGTGACATTGACAAAAGAATCAATCCATGAGACTAATTCACCCGTGAAACAGCACGCAGATTCAAAACGGGTCAAAAGATTGGTGTAGCAAAAAATGTTGAATGATTCACCGACTATCGCATATTAAGAGATAAAATAATTATTAATTATACGAGATTATATCATCATTTCTCATTTTGTAACAGAGCAATTAGAGATTAGAATAGTTTACCCGTAGCAACGTTCAAGGCTTTTCCTCTAAGTGCCCGTAGTTTTAAAAATAATTTAGAACAAGCTGAGAGTAATAGATGTTAAATGAGTAACGAATTGCTGTGAAGTGCTGGATAGTGTAATTCAAAGCAAAACAGTGTGGTGTAGTGTAATGTATTGCTGTGTAGTAAAGTGCAGTGAAGTGTAGTGAGTTTTTTCAATCTAATTTAGCCAATATCTATGTAGCTCGTATTGGCTTTTAGTATTACCACCATACAATTGTTGTGTATCGTTGTAGAGCTGAAATAATTGTTACAACGCAATGTTAGAGATAGTATGATTATTGCATACTTTTGCATTGTACTCTTATTATTTTTGTTATTATTATTGTAATTATTGTTTAATTAACTGCCAGCTGGTCATAATTGCAGATCAAATAAATGTATGTACGTATTTCACATTCTAAGAATTTCTGCAATTTCTGTACCATTTTTCAATACTTTATCGTTGTCGTTTTATTATCATTTCACATTTGGACGTGTCATTAGTAGTTGATAGTTGGTACAGAAGTTGCAGATGGGTTCTGGGAGGAAGACAAATCATCAATGTGTGACGATTGTGAAGTGTTAACAAATTCTGTCGAACCTTCTGGAAGAGACAAGAATGTCTATTACGGAAATATTTATTCTACAATACTATGTAATCTGTAAAAACCAATAATAGCTAAACCAGAAATAGCAAAACCAACAACAGCTTCTACAATTAACCAACAACAATAACTTCAAATCACAGAAAATATTCCAGTGCGCTCTTAGTGATATTTTGATCATGGAAGAACTATTCCTCCACGGTTAGACCCATCGTACGAAGTCGCAAGTTTCCAGCGGGAGAAGCCTTTCGTAACATCCCAGCCGGGCGACCCCCTCGAGGGTGTGGGAGTTGGAGGGGAGGAGAGGAAGCAGGGAAGGGAGGTGTAGGGTTTCGAGAAACCGGCCGGCAGTTCGGGCTCAACGGTGTTCATTACTCCAGGCCCCGCAATGCTGTTCCAACACCTTGCTCAGTGTTCTCAACATTAAAGTGATACCCTTTTTATCACTTAAATTATCATTTGTAAAACTTTTTATTAATAAAGTTTCCAAATCCATTTTATTAAAATAGTTTTAAAAATTATGTATTTATCTTAATATTGTATTTTAGCTGCCAATTTGTACTTGAAGACGGAGACACACTACCTCCGAAACGTAAAAAGCAATAAATGATTACAAATTGTTTGAAGAAAATGTTTACTATTACTGTTAAAAAATGTTATTATCTCAAGAAGTGAAAAATTGGATTTGGAAACTGTATTAATAAAGTGATGCCTGTTCAACCCATTGAACATAAAAATTTGAAGGCTTACAAATAAGCTTAAATTTTAACCCGTAATCACGATTACTTACAGATCATTGCAAGCAGTGTCGCAAAGTATTGATCTTACGTTGCCACAATACGTTAATCTCCTTCAATAATTTATGGATCATTGTCGTAAATGGTTTTACAGTAGTGTACTATACTTACAAAGCCCCTCTGAACAAAATAGCGTGAATTTCTAAAGAATGTCAAAGGACACCATACATGAAAGATACAGTTGCACCATAGTATTTAGAAATAAATTAGACCCAATGAGAGAGCTGTGATAATTGAGAGAACATTTCACACTACCGTAAAATAACAGGATTTGAGAGAAATTCATTTAAAAGAATTCCCCCAGGTTGGAAACACGAATTCTTATTTCATTAGTGTCACAACTCACGTCAAATACATTTCCAAAAATTCTGTCTGGTTTTAAAAAACTCGCGCATACATAAATCGTTTTTCGAGAAAATTTAAATACATAAGTACTTAGTAGTAGTTGTCACAAAACGACCGGGAGAGATGGCTCAGGTCATCAACTGATGTCACTGCAGTCCCTTTGGCCGGGAGTTCCTAGATTCGAATCCCGACGCTGGCCGGTTTTTAGACACTAGCTTATCAGCTAGTTCTAATTCAGTCGCTGTCTGGAGGAGAATTCTAGCGGCCGGCTGCTCTGATCGTTAGTTTTCCGTGGTTTCTCCGATCAACCCCAGGCGAATGCCGGAGCAGTACCCTAACGAATGGACCACGGATCGCGCGCGATCAATTCAACCTCTTCCTTGATCTATTCTCTCCCCTTAGACACACACACACACACACACACACACACACACACTAACATGCACTACACTAGCACACATACCGGGTTGGGAGCTTAGAGCTTGTCTCGGCTGGGGCGGTGACCCACTGACAGGAGAAACTTGATGGGGAACACCCCGTAAACTGACAGCAGGTCGGCGCCGGATCACGCCATCCAGCGGGGGGAAGACTACCGTCACCCCCGAGCAAAACAATGGACTGCACTTATGGGACTAATGACCCTAGTAGTTGACGCGCCCGGATCCACTAACAGTCACAAAACGTTTTCATATAATATTCAAGAGATTTTATCAGTTATAGTTAATCTTCTTTCATATTTATACTTCCTTAAATAACATTGTATATGGTTTTATAAAAGTATATTGCACTTATTACAAAGTCTCTCTGAACAAAAAAAATAAATAAAAATAATGTCTTGCTGTCTACGCAATTACGTAAAATTATCAATATTTATCTCTTATCCGGAACCCGACTAAAATACATGCATTTTTGTACATATTTTGTTTGTGTTTGTAATGCCCTGGAAGAGGCCAGGGCATTCAGCAACTTAACGGTTTTTTGGATGCAGATTTTTGAGTTTTCTATTCATATATTATATGTGCTTCCTAGGAAGTTTTCCTTGTCCGGGCGAGTAATGCAGCTCTAAAAATTATCTCCACAGGTTACATGGCATTTAAGACTGCAGTTTTGCATACAAGCAAGGTTGCCGCTGCGGATGCCATAAAAAAATTTTATCGAGACTGTTTTTGTCAGCTCATTTTTCAAAGTCTTGGCACGGGTTCGCACTATTACAAATAACCCTAAGACTCGGCAGACAACTCCATGTGGAGGCGCGCTGTCATCATAAGGCAGCAAGTAGTTTTCACAAAGTGGTTTTACGAAACACAAATTTCTTTTTTAAATTGTCAACACGTTTTATGATGCATTATTTCTTCACTCTAGTTATCGCGATAATAAAAATTTAATACATAAGATAGTAAGACGAATATTAGTGTCCCTTAAAAATGTGCGATTAGGGATATTGCTTTTAAGTTTCATTACCGTGTATAAGGTTACGTCATACGTTTTCCAGTGTGTATATTTACATTTCAAATAAATATATAAAAAATAAAGAAAGAAAGAGGCAGAGAAACAGAGGCTGTGTACGTTTCTGAGTGAGTGACTGAGAAAATGGGAAAGAGAGAGGGGGAGAGGGAAAGTGAGAGAGGGAGAGGGGGAGGGGAGAGAGAGAGACAGACCAGAAAAACCGAGAAAGGTGTACAAAAAAAGTTCTAACGCTTGACATTGTAGTATTTTTTTGCATATACGCAATGACATTTTGTCACAAAATTCTCTGTTTTATGACCGTGCTAATGAAAATTTTCCATAAAGTAAAAATATCCGATTGTTCAAGTTACAGACAAAGCCACAGTATTAGAAGTGTGTTAATATTTTTTCACATACCGTATAAGCGATAGGTAATTCTACTGAGTTCGTGGACCAATGCAGTAAAACGGAGAGTTGTCAATTCAAAAAAGTGCCAAAGTGATATTGAAGAAATTATTTTAGGAAACATTTATTAATATAATAAAATTCTGTATGTGTCTGACATGAGATGGAAAGTAATTCGGTCGTGGAATACAGACGATCAGCGTGACATTCCGCACACACACACCCAACACAGAGAAGTTAAAGTGTGCCTGCCGCAGACCGTGAGTCCCTTGGGACGATACATTGTTGTCAGACGTTCCAAAAAATCTACAGACTACTCCTATGTAAGTGATTGTGTTAATAGTGATTCTAAAACACTTTTGCTCGCGGAATATGTTAATCTTGGGGGACATCCTGGCACATCCAAATTGTAGAAACAAAGCAAAACAAATCTACCTTAGTAGCTTCTGGGAGTTTGAAGTTCCCCCTCATGCACTCATTTCCTATTAATTTTCTTTACCTTTTTATAATTATTGACTGAAATTTCAATACATGTCGTTGTCTTAGAGTCCAAATGTTGTCATTTTTTTATTAAATTATATTCGTGACACGTCATTTTGCGACACTACTGTAATGTATAGGAAATATTCTATATTATTATTATATAATGTATAAGAAATATTCTATATATATATGTGAGATGCCATCTGAGAAGAACCTGACTCAAGGAGACTTAAATAAATATACCCATTAAACAGCTTCTGTGGTTCAGACAGGCAGAAATTTTAAAACTGGAATAAAAGAACTTTTAAAGTATGAAATTTTTAACAGTCCTCCTTGGCTTCATAATTTATTCAAAACAATCATTTCGATCCTGAAGTTAGCTCATATCATACATTATAAACTAACACGTCAAAAAATGTTTTAGAAAGTTTAGAAATCTTCAAACATTAGTAAATGAATTTGAAAAAGTAAACAAAGTAATAAACAAATAGGAGTAAAAAATAGCATTTATTCTATTAGTTTGTTAAAAATCTCTTCCTTCATTCCACTTCAGATTCTTCTCTCTCATTCATTTCCTCCCACCTTACAAAATTGCAGTCGACCATAAACACGTTTTCAACATTTTGAGATAAATCTATTAAAGAGAAATTTGATCCGCATTCCTTGTGTGTTTTATTTTGTCTTCATATTTTTTATTAGTTTGTAATAAAAATCATGGTATTTATTTTAAAAAACCTGCAAAGATTAGCCCATTATATTATGTAATATATTGTGGTAGATTGTTTCTTATACCAAACCTTCAAAATCATGATATACCACAAAATATCTGGCGAAACCATAGAATGAAACAGTCCCCCATTATACTATACAGAACTTGGTACGATACAGGTCCTGCCTCACCTATGGACACACGGTGTTGACTTTTCTCTACCCCGCTTCATCACAGAGTGGGCTATCTACGATTATCAAACAATAAACTACAATTCTACTTGAATTGCGTCGAAATTTCGTATTTGTCGCTAGACCATGCGAAAGTTTAATGTTCATTATTAAATTATAATCACAATCTTTCAACGGATATCCCGTTTGTAACTAGACCCTGCCATTCGTTCATTCATTCCTATAACATTTTCTACACGCACACTTCTTACAATGTTTCTGTTTACGTTATAAATTATCTGTTAGCGCACAGACCCGCATTATCCTGTCCAGGTCTCCTTACGGTCGCGTAAAGCAGCGGTATCCAGTATCACTAGAATTATTTGTGCCGTAAATGGCAAACATGCGATGTTCTGTGCCATAAGATGTCATTTTATGAACGACTTTTTGTAACGAATAAATTGGTTTATGATATTGGAATACAAAGAACCAAAACAACCTTTACTTACCAAAACAAACTTTGTAAGTAGAGGTTGACGAATGACTTCATGAGCTACTTCTCAGAGTGAAAAGTCTCATGTGTTTCACTTTCTAGAACATTTGAGTGAGACGTCTAGACGTTTTTCCCCTCATTTTTTGATTCCCCCCCTTTTTACCCTTGTTCAGTTTGTGATATCTTCCTAGAAATTAAGCTAGTTAGTCTGTTCGGAAAATGGCACTGCGTACTGTGGCCGCGTCTTAACGTGGCTCCACACATTCGGCAGTGGCCGAATAGCGAGCAACTTCTCACCCAATCCCGAGTAGTTCATGTGCTCGTCCAGGGGTGTCCAACTAGCAAAGCCTCAAGGGCCACCACTGAAACCCTTAATATGGTTGGGGGCCATATTTTCATTACTCGGCCGGACTTCTCTGTAACATTGGTCTCGGCATTTTGACCCGCTACTCTAAAACGAGGGGGAAGGGAATCGAACCATGCGTGAAATCAAGCCGTACCATGCATAACGCAGTGAAATATAATAAAAATAAATGTAACTTCATTACTTGTGCACGTCTTCAAAATTTCAGTGAGAAATATAGTCTTTCAAATTATCGTTCTTCGTATTGTCGCGGCAAAAGTATTATTCTTTCATGAAGAACATAATGAGGGTTAAGAGCACACATTTATAGCTAATACACCTTTGAAAATAGATTTTATTATATAGGAGCGAATATTTTGTCCACAAAACTTGAAAAACAAACGCTCTTTTTTTCTGTATTCAAAATTCGACTAGAATATGGCTTAGGATAGAGATCACAGAATTATGAAAACGTGCACAGAATTCACTTCTCCCTATAGCTCGTCACACACAGTTTTTAACTGTTTCTGACGTAAATAAATAAATAAATACATTGGTATGATTTTGAATATCTGAATTTACAAGAAAAAAATCCTTAAAACTAAACTTTACCTATTTTTACATTAAAGGGGGTGTGGACCCTGGCAGGTCGCGTGTGCCAGGCGCACAATGTTCTCACCCGACATGGTTGCACAGAATGCGGCCAGCGGACGCATGCGGCCCGCCGGCCGCCAGTTGGACAAACCTGTGCTCGGCGAATATTGGCTTCCTTTGAAGTATCCAAAAGACTGTCACGCGGCGGGGAAGAACCATGATGGAAATGTTTCTGTCGTGGGGAGGACGATCACCGAATGTTCGTCGCTCGGCAAGTGGCAAGCGACCCATTCAGATTATTCGGGATTCGGCGAACAGTCGCTCGCTACTCGCCGAACACCGAATGTGTGGAGCCGCCTTTAGGCTGTGAGATAGGAAGAGATCCGAGACCTGCTTCCGATGCAATCTCCGTAGAGGCGACCGAGGAATGCGTCTCGTGTGGGCAGGGGCGGGGGGGGGGGGGCTTGCGGGCAGGCGGGACGGGCAGTTGCGTAAGGCGCTCACAGAGGAAGCCTCTAAACGGAATCTCCCCCACACACACAAACACACACGCTGCAGATCCATCCACCCCTCCTCCCCCACGCACGGTGAGACGAATCTCGAATGCGTGGCCAAAAATATGTTTCTTTGTGGGAATTGCGACTGTCATTATTAGATGAAGAATGTTCGAAACATGTAATTGAAAAAAGCTGAAAGGAACAATACGTACTTCTATACCTGCGTTGCTCATTCCATCGACTTTAATACGAGGCTTCGAAACCTGGCTTGTGGCAATAGTAAGTACTAGTATCCAGCGGCGGCAAAATTACTGCTGAATGTGTGTGTGTGTGTGTGTGTGTGTGTGTGTGTGTGTGTACAGTACAACAGGTCCTTACATATTAATATCAAGAAGGTTGTTGTTGCAAAGTGAATAGCCAATATTCAATGACGGGCGGCCTCTTCTTTGGAACCGTTTAGTCGCATATCATCAGCTATGTCGGTAGCTGTGACGCACTGAGTGCGAGAATAGGCGAAATTTTACAATAAAATATTTGCATTTTTCAAGCTGTTTCATTGTTTTTACTTTCTACCTGCGGAGTAGAGAGAAAATATACCATGCTGCGCGAAACGACAATTTTTGCCAGGAAAAAATCTTGTTACAGGGCCAGTATAAATCCAATTGCTAAAAATTTAAAACAAAAAATGGTTTATCACGTAGTGTATCCAGAATCAATGATTTATGGGCTATTGATACCGAAAAATCGAATGACGGTAAAACGTGTCTGTCTACAATGGTAGCGACTAAACCGTTCAGCCGATTTTCTCCAAAAATTGATATTATCCAATCGATCTGGCTAATGTTGGAAATGGAAATTGAAATCGATATTTAAATTTTGGGGGTTCTTTACATAAAGCCGGAGGGACATTTTCCAAATTTTCAAAAAAATAGCACCATCGTTTTTGATTAAACGTTTTTGTTGGATAGTGGGAAGGACGTTTAAGAGTGTGGTGCAGGTCTCATGTTCGTTGCAAACACTAATTTTTTTAAATCGCTAATTCAAATTTTTTCTGAGTCTTTCTAAAACTAAAATATTGAAGATAGAGAATTTTTCACTTAATGAAATCTGTTACTTAAAGATATATTTTCCGATAAGGCTTTATACAAATTTTTACAAATTGAGTACTTTTCGCGTAATTTTGCGTGAAAATAGAGAGGAGAATGTACGTGCTGTTTTAGCACGTACTTATTTTGTTTGTTTTTTCGAGTTCCTGAGTATTAAAGGAAACCATTAACATCTTTTTCCTTGGCTGGAATCTGCATGGTTTTCTTTCAATTTCTGAGTGCATAGAAAATCAATAATTTACATGTCGTCTCCGTATTGTTCTCGGAGGTTGTTTTCTCTCTGGGAACAATACAGAGGCGGCAACTTTACAACCAGCTTGTAAGCCTTCATTGAGCGTGGATGGAGCGCTTTAGGGCGCGTGAAGTGTTGGCGTATTCTAGGAGTGTCCCAGTAACGTTTGAAGAAAAATAAAGCAGTGCTTTTGCAGAACAATTAATAAGTGTAGTAGAACGGTTTCCGAAAAATTTTTTTCATTAATGAATTCCCCTTTCTGAGGCATGAAAAAGTAATGTTTCCTTAATCTAACTAATGATGACGATGTGATATTCTATACGAGCTTGCAAAGATCTTCGCAATCAACTAGCTACAACTTTCTGTATAACATGAAGGTTGCATAATTTAAGGTTGTTTTCTTTCAATCCGTCAAGGTATGGCTGCAGATAAGAATTTAATGCACGGACCGCGTCTATGTAAGTGCAACGTGAATACTGAATACTGACTCCCATTCCCAGCAGCATTCAAGCTTCTGAAATGATGCTTCTGAATGTTGAGTTTTTCTCTTGGAACCGGAATAAAAAATCAAGACATAAGGAATAAGTTACAGATATTCAATCTAAATGAATGCAAAATAAGGGAAAAAAGGTAAGCCTGAGCAGAGTGAAATGTAACATAAGAGAACGCCAATGGGAAGCATATAATACTCCCCCTAGAGGAAATCATTCTGTTGGGCGGCCTATACAAGAGTGAACAACGGATCTATGGTTCAATGCTTGAAGAAAAAAGAAGAAGGGAAAGAATGAGCAGGAGAAGAATGGGTGGAAGAAGAATGAGTGAAAGGAGGAGTGGGAAAAGAAGGAATGGGAAAAGGAGAGGGAGAAGTTATGCGAGATGGACGAAGCGAAAATGAGTGGAGGAAGGAGGGGGAGTGCGTTAAGAAGGATGAGAGAAGAAGGAGGAGAAGGAGATAGGAGACGACGACGAAAAAGAGGAGGAAGAAGAAGTCATTTGAGGTTTCGGCCACGTGTTCGTCTTTTGGTCACAATGTGCCTTGGAGTGAGTGCTGTAGCACCGCGCTCTCTTCGCCGCCTGAGGCCTACACGATATTTTCCGCCTTCGGACCCCTCGTTGGTTGGAGAGCACAAAAAGCTGTCGAGCTGCTAATCACCGGAAGGGAGTCCGGCAAATCGTGTTTTACCCTGTTATAATGACCATTTTCTCGTATATTTTTTCTCAAAACCTTTCATAGACCAATGGATGAAATCTGTAGAAGAGTTTCAAAAGATTGTTGGAAAATATTTGTGGCAGACTTCTTGTATTTTTAGGACCAATAATCCAAATGTATTAATTACATAAGTGCTTAATGCAAGCATGTGTTAACTCAAAGTGTTAATATTTACTCCTGTTACAATTTTTCTTAGTAGCTCTAGCACCAACAGGCCCAATGGCCCTAGTGAAATAAAGATGAATCGTTTGAGTTAACACCTTGCTGTAATCATACACTATTAGACCAATGACTTAAGATGTAATTATTTTCTGTTGAAGGATTTGACTGCCTGTCTTCTCCGTCGTCTGCCGAATTTCCGAGAACCAATGGAAACACCAACCACCAACATAGAGCGCTGATGAACTAAAAAGGAAATGTGTTACCAGTAAAAATAAAGGGATGCTAAAAATGCGCTACCGGTAAAAATTAAGGGATTTTTAGAAATTGAACAATGTGTTAGCATAATTATGAGACTGTATGATGTTGAAACCTACATGTTTCTTGAGATATTAAAATAATAATATCAATTAAAGAATAACAATTAAAATAATAATTATTTTGAAAATGAATTACAAACCGAAGTAATGAAAAGTAGTAGTAGTACCAGTCGTCATTAAGAAGTTAGTAGGTTCATTCTGGATTATTAATGAAAGAAAAAAAACTTATTGAACGTTTGTTTTAAATCATGCCTCTATCCTAGTTTTTCAATAGACAAACAAAAACAACTCACAGCCAACTAATATATTTCAGTTGTTTTATAATAAAAGATTCATTGTAATTACATAATGATACAAGCTGCGAGTTTTTCATTTTTATTCATAACCTTAATTTTTTCGATAATTTTTTGTGATAAGTTACTTGGGTAACTACACTGAAGTGGAAGACATAGTTCCAATTAGAACATCGATGATATAAAAATTCCTAAACTCAATTTAACTTGTGGACAAAGTGACTTGTAGACAAGCGTTATCTTCGACTATATTTTGTAATTACTTTAATGTGTTACTTTCGTACAATGTAGTATTATTAATTATTGACATTGATAATTCAAATGTGATTTCAATTTAATAAAACATTAATAATTGATATTATTAGTCATTAAATATAGTGCTTGGAATCATGATATTCCTTACGGTGAGTGTTGATGTTAGCGAACATAGACGACAAAATGTAGAAGACGACAAAATGTAGGAAATGCTATTTGATATATTTTAGATTAACGCAAAAACACAGCCCCGGTTACCATGTGTCCATTAGTCAAGGCATTTCGTTTACGAAATTTTGTTTACAGTAAGACAAAATGAGATGAAAAGTAATTTATAGTGAATTTTTACTGGCAATGTTCTGGGACAATTTGTCTTTTAATATTACTGTACATAAAGTACCTACTGAAAACTTTCTCCTTATCAAAATACGGCAGGTATCATGAGAAGGCAAGATAATTTCCTTTAATTGAGATTCTCTTAGTTTCGTATATGAGTAGTGGTGCTGAAATACCACGTACTTTCTCCCCGGTATTTTTACGTATAATTACGCAAAAAGTACTCAAATTTTCGAAATATGTACATTACCTTTTTTCAAAATATATCTTTAAAAAACAGATTTCATTAAGGAAAAAATCTCTGTCTTAAATATTTTAATTGTAGGAAGATTCCGAACAAATTTTGAACTTTTGCGATTTTCGAAAAGTAGGGTTTTCAACGAACATGAGTTATGACCATTCTCTTAAACGCCCTTCACACTATCCAACAAAAAAAATATAATCAAAAGCAATGGAGCAACATTTTTTGCAAAATTGGAAAAATATCCCAGGGGCTGCATGTTAAGTTTTCCCAAAATTCAAATATCGGTTTCAAATTCAAGGGGCCACGACATCAGTCAGATCGATTTGGGAATATCAATTTTGGAGAAAATCGGCAGAACGGTTTAGCCGCTAACATTGTTCACAGATATGGACGGAGAGACACAGACATACGGACAGATGTTTTGCCGTTATTCGATTTTCGATATCAAGGAGCCACAAAACACGAATATTGGCTACTCCACGTGTTAGAGGATTTTTCGTTCCAAATTTAGCAACAGAATTTATCCACTGTCTCGTTGCAAGGGCCCTATAGTAAATTTTTTGCCGATAATTCGCCGTTATTTCGCGCAGCATTACATAAGAAAAAGAGCTGATATAGAGCCGTTCACTTGCCAACACTTACTGCATAATGCCATCTTGCTAATTTAATTCATTTGAATGTAGAAGAAATACGTTAAATCCGCAAAACTAGGTACGATAACCGTAATTAACCGATATATAGGAATTACAACACAATAAGATAACAGTAGCGGAACGACCGTATTTACCTCTAAAGAGTGGAGAGCCCAGAATATTCTACGGAATATGTAGACTAAAAAGGAAGACAATAGAGCAAACCAAAGACTTATGAAATGCATTTTACAGAAAGATTCTCTACAATATTGGAGACATATTTCAATCGTATTTAAATATTTTATTTCAAACTACATTTAGACAAAAATGAAGTACTCTTCACCTACGAATATTAACATGTGCGCAGCGGTTTAGTAATTGTAGTCTGACTTTACGATCATAACTTCTGCGTCCACCGAAAAAACAAGGTATAGTTAAGTTTATCGCCAGTGTCCACATTTATAGCGGTCATCTTCAAGACCATAACATGAATAATTTGTTGTTCGATGCGGAACAGAAACATACTAAGCGAGTTACAATATTAATTATTTTCCTTCCAAATGAGCAAATTTGGAACCATGTTCTACAATTTTAGCACCAGCCAAACTCGAAATCAGATTGTATCAGATTATATTTGTAACTTTACAGTATCAAATAATTGTTCGCTAGTACACGTACTATTGCTACGTTTTTACTTCTCACTCATCTCCACACATGTATTAATCACTGACAATACTTGGCACCCGCCAATAATTGTATATTTTCACAAAGCACATCACACTTGCATTACATTTATTTTGTATGACCGATCCATAATCAGCTGGAAATGAATGAAAATACGTGACTTATCATTGCGTCTTGTAAATACCGCTCTAATAAACTTACGTAATTACACGAATCGTTAACTCATATATCAAATGTGATAAAACAGTAATTTGTACTCAATTATTAACTAAATGCAATGAAATGGTAGAGTACCAGGAACTGTAAAGGCTCTCACACGTGAAAACTATCGTCTAAATATTGTCATATTATCGTTTACTAATTAATTGCGAGAAAATTTAACTGGAGCTTGACGCCAAAACTTCCATTACATTATCACATGATAAACTGTACAATTTTTTAAAATTTTACCGATATCGACAATTCTAGATGACATGAAAAGTAGGAATATGTAATAATTAAGGGATTATTCATCTTCATAGCATATTATTACTATACAAGATATTTAATTAATATTGTCTTCAAAATGATATATTAATTAAGACAATATTAATTAATATTAAATATTAATTATCCCCGATTACAAAAGTTATAATTGAAAAAATTACCTTAAAATTAGATCGCAATAGTTTTTCACCTGAATCTGTATTATGCCTAAAATTAGGACAAACATCTTTCTGCCATTCACTTTCTATTGTATCGCGTTCAATTCATTTGGTATCTGGCCCAGAGAAGATGTACCTGCGTTTCCTGGTAGAAGTGGTCGAGCTCCTGCGAGATGGACTCGTGCAGGCCGGAGGAGGTGAGGGGCTTGAGGCTGGTGGCCAACGCCTCGCCCGAGCTCTCCATGGCGGCGGCGCAGGGCGTGTGAGGGCGCTAGGTGGCGCGGAGCGCTCCAGCCGCGGCCCCGGCCGCGCCGGCGGCGCCCGGCCGCCCGGTGGGGATAGGAGCCTCCACGCCGCGCGCCTATTGTCCCCTGCTGCCCGCGCCCCGCCGCCACCGCCACCTGTGAACTGCTTCCCCGCCTCCGGCTCGCCACCGACCACCCGCCATCTCCGTCACCTTCTAGGCTTCGCTTCCCCGCCACCGGCAGGCCGCCAACGCCGGGGCCTATACTCCCCGTCTCCGCTCGGCCCGCCGCCGACCTGCCGCCATGGCCGTCACCGTCGCGTTTGCGCCGCTTCCCTGCCACCGAGTCGTCACCGAACTGCCTCCACTACCGCCACCTCTGCCATCGTCACCGGTACTTCCGCCACCGCAGCCGCCACCGTCGCTGCCAACTCCACCTCCGTCGCCGCTTATGTTCCCGACAACGGCCTATCGCCGATTCGCTGCTCACGCCGCTATCGCTGTCTCCACTGCCACCAACGTCGCTTATGATCCGTTTCCCCGCCACCGTCTAGACTCCAATTCCCCGTTACCGGCCCGCCGCCACCGCCGCTACCTGTGCTCCCCGCCACAGCTCTGCTGCCGACCTGACGCTATCGTCGCCATCGCCGTCGTCACCGCCGCAGCCGCTACTGCAACCGCCATCCGTGTCTCCACCACCACCGCCTCCACCGCCTTCGCCATCACGTCCTCCGCCACCACCGCCTCCGCCACCACCGCCTCCGCCACCACCGCCTCCGCCACCACCGCCTCCGCCACCACCGCCTCCGCCACCACCGCCTCCGCCACCACCGCTTCCGCCATGAGCGCCGTCGCCACCGGCGCCTCCGCCACCACCGCCTCCGCCGCCTTCGCCATCGCCTGGACTCCGCTTTCCCACCACCGACCTGCCGCCATTGCCACCATTACCACCATCATGTCCTTCGCCACCAACCCCCTTGGAATCTTCCCCGCTAACAGGCCGCCGCCGCGCTTCCTGCGCCGCGCCGCCGTCCCCGTCTCCTACACCTATGATCCGCTTCCCTGCCATTGGCTCGCCCCCATCGCCGCCGTCTAAGCTCCCCGCCACCGCTGGCCACCGATCCGCTGGCCACTGCCAACTCCGCCGTCACCGCCTGTGCTCCGAGTACGCCGCCATAGCCGCCGCCGTCTCCTTGTCGTCGCTCTGACGTCGTCTCCGTCGTTACCACGGTCTCCGTCGCCATCTTCGACGTTGTCACGATCTCCGTAGCCGTCTCCGTCACCGTCTTCGTCGTTGCCGCTGTCTCCGTGAGCGTCTCCATTGCTACCTTCGCTGTATCACCTCAGCCGCCGCCGCAGTCATCAACAACATCGCACTGCTGCCGTCTCCGTTTGTCACCATCGCCGGGGCTTCCCCTCCTTCACCTTGTAACCCCCTCCGGATGCAGCTTCTCGATGCAGTTTCCCCTTCTTCGACACGTGTCTTTGCGACAAGGCAAAAGAAAAAGAATAGAAAGACAGAGTATTATCTAACCAGAAAAATTCCCTTTCAATAATAACTAGCTACTTCTAAACCCACTCTTTTCTGACATGTCGGTTTTCAAGAACATCTCCAGAGCATTGTCTCCACAACAGGTACTAAGTAAAATCGTAGTAGCAAATAATGAATCTATAATGTTTTCCCTTTCTCATGTCGCTATCTCATCGTCCTCACACACCCACACCGACGTGCCACACGCTGGAGTGTTCAGAAGGCACAATATGACGTGAGCGTTAGACAGGAGTGTAAGCAAATTGACGTATTAAAAATGTCATGTGAGATAATGATCGATGTGATGTGATATGTGTCATCATGTGACACAATGATCGCCTGTGCGGGGAGCATAGGCGGGTGGACGACGGCGGCGGTGGACCGGTGGCTGAGAGCATTAGCGACGACGGTGGCGGCGGCGTTGGCGTTGGTTTGATGGCGGGGAGGATAGGCGGGTAGGCAGTGCACCGGGGGCGGAGAGCTTAGGCGACGACGTTGGCGGCAGATTGGTGAAGGCGATGGCGGCGGCGAGCTGGTGGCGGGAAGCGTAAGTGGTGACGGGCCGGTGGCGGAGAAGCGGAGATGACGACGGCGGAGGCAGCGGCGGCGGCGGCGGCGGTGGTGGTGGTGGTGGTGGTGGTGGTGGTGATGACATGTCGATGGCAGGGAGCACAGGTGGCGGCGGAGGTGGCGGCATGTCGGCGGCAGAGACGGTGCTGGTGGCGGTGACAGCGGTTTGGCGGCGGGCCGGCAGTGAGAAAGCCGGTGTGTGAAGTGAGTGAGCCAGTGAGAAGTTAGGCGGTGGCTATGCCGAAAATTAGAGTTCATATATGCGAGTAGTCTGGAGTTATTGTTTAGGTTAGAGTATTGTAACAGAATTTTCGATAGTTTAATTTTGTACAAATAGTCATTTAAAAAAGCGCAGTTTTCAAGATATAAGCGTAAAACAAAAAAATGACTAACGTTTTATTTATTTATTGCAATTTTCTTAGTGAAGCCCACATTTTTCGAAGTGTCAAACCTTAAAATTCGATTTCACAACCCCGCGAAAACATGTAAAACCGTTGAGAGAAAAACTTTCTGAATTTTTCTCTGAATTGAACCCTTTTGAGAACCAATTATGTGAACTAAATACTCACAGAAAGTTCAAGAAGGATATTTTGTGGAATACTACCCAAGATATCATTAGGGCCCCACCTGTCGCCCTACATTTCCCCACACCCACCACCTGTCCCTCTCAAAAACTTATCCCCACATAAGTCGTATGTCCCCACGAAACTCGTGTGCCTTTAGGGGCACATCTGGTTTTAACCGCCCGTCATTACAAGGGATTACAATGTGTGTTGCAGTAATCTGTTTTGTATGTCATAATCTGCAAACTTGTCTTTTTTCGTCTGTTGGATGCAGGTCTGAGGTGTAGATTCCCTATTCAGCAGTAGCACACTTCAAGGATTTTTTGTTGTTGTTTTCTTACAAACTGTCAAAATCTGTCGTATATCCTCAGCGTATTTTAAATAGTGATTCGTATATAGAGCAAACATTTTCATATTTGCATTTTAATATTTCAATTACGATTAAATCGTACTGAGTAATAAGAATTAATCTGAAGAAACTTTTACAAGGAAGCTCAATGCCTCTATTCTTCTGCCAGCTGCACGAAACTTATAGTTCTCGTCGCAATTTGGCGAAGTGCTCCGGCCGAAAACCAGAGGGCATTTCTACCGAGAAATAGAACCTCGAGTGATAAAAGTAAATAAAATAATCTCTCGCAAAATTTGGGACAGAGTTCCTCGCGCCTCCCTGTCGTAGTCTCCGAAATATTATTATTTTGTCTTTTGGCAATATTCACGTACTCATTACATAATCGCTTAGCGTTTTGATTCCAGTAGGTATTTTCATGTTAAACATATTTATTCGCGCTATGCATGCTCAAAATAAAAATAATTTGGAATTTTCTCATAGAATGTTCTGGAAGGATAAATTTGTTGAAGTTTGAATTATCAAAGTGTAGGTTGAAAGTTCTCAAAGGATAAAAAAACCTGTCGTTTGCGTGGTAAATAATAAATAACGAGTAAACTGAGACTCCCCGAATGATAACCCGGCCGAGGTTTAACCATAAATAATGGATGGACATGCGAACACATGTATTTTACTCGATTTCTCACACTTAAAGGAGGATTTGTCTAAATTTGATGAAAGATCTTTGGGTAATTGCATCGATGATCGGAATTTCGGTGAATCGGAAAGATGGTCCACGTGACAAAAAATACGAAATTTTTAACTGGTAAAGCTGATTGTATTACAGAACACCTGACGATGCGACCACATTGTGTCGTGAAACGTGACTTCAGTGCATAAACCCCAATAAAATAACTGTAAAAAATCATTGATTTCATTGTCTTTAATGTAAGAAAATATCTATGCACATAAAAAATACAATATATAAGCAATCTTCTTTGGTTTCTCTTTAATTAAAAAATAGGAAAGTTACCGTAGTTCTTGAGTTTGTCCCGTTCGTCTTTGAGGAAAATGTTACTTATACGCATGTAGGGACGTGTAATGACGGAGGAAAAAGTTTCAAATTTCTTGGGAGCAATGGGAAGTTCTAGAACGATCTAAGAGCTTAATTTTTCGAACTTATAGCAGCATGATGTTTTGAGCACTGGATGGAGAGTGGTACGCAGTAAGAGAGAAATCAACGTACTATTTCAGATAAACTACGTCTCAGTTGGCTGCTCTTTTTCGTCATTATATTTAAAATTAATTTCTTAAGTAAAAATTTGACTTCCAAATAAATTAAACTAAAAATCACCAGTGCGAGAAAACAAAAAAAAAAGATTTTGTTCACTTATTAAACACGTGTGAACAGCTTCGTTTTTTCTGTTTACTGCAAGTTCACCATGTTCCAAAAGGAGATTAAAACCAAATCAAAATGTTTGACCTACCATCAATAAACCAAACATTACTTTAAGTAGTAGGTTATGATTCTGTAAGTTTTATACGAAATGCATATGCAATAGTGAGTATATACTTTCACTATGAACACGTTTTGTTAAGCTCTCCTTTTGCTAGTTGTGGTAGGAGTAGTATCTTGGGTGCGAATCTAGATTATTTTGTTAGCAATAATCCAAATCGAATCTGCAGTTCTTGTTCGGATTGAAATAAGTTTTCTGTTACTTGCGAGGAATTTCTAGTTCTCAAATGATGCTAACCTCGCTTTTTTAGTACTTTTATTCAACATCCAATAGGTTTTGGGAAAGGTTGGAGTAGAGGAAAGAAAAGTGTGCAGTTTCAAATTTTCTCCTCCACATTACACACAATTTTTTTTTCTCGCTAGCCGCTACCGCGATAGAGTGAAAGTTACGTAATGCTGCGCGAAAAAAACGGCGAATTTTCGGCAGAAAGTCTTATTCATCGCCCTGGCAATGAAAAAGTGGATAAATCCAGATGCTAAATTTAGAAAAAAAATCCTCTAACACGTGGTTTAGCCAGAGTCCTTGTTTTGTGGGTATCTGATACTGAAAATCGAAGTACGTCAGTCTGAGAACAATGCTAGCAGCTAAACTGTTCAGCCGATTTTCTTCAAAATTGATATTCTCCAATCGATCTGGCTGATGTCGCGGCCACATGAATTCGAAACCGATATTTCAATTTTGGCGGGGGGGTACTTTACATGAAGATCCTGGGACATTATAAAAATAAAAAAAATGGCTCCATCGATTTTGATTAAATTTTGATTTTGGATAGTATGAAGAACGTTAAGAAAATGGTGCAGGTCTCACGTTGCTTAAAAACCCTGATTTTCAAAAATAGAAAGAAAATCAAAAATGTTCGCCGTCTTCCTACTAAAATGACACAGAAACCTATTTTTAATGGAATGTATTCATGAAAAACAGATCTTCATATAAGTTCATATTGAATTATTTGAAAATATGATTATTTTTTGTGTAATTTGGTGACAAACGTAAGTAACTCGCTCCCAATTTACTGCGCTTCGTGAACGTAAAATGAATGATGGTGCTACGCAGTTGGATGTTACGTAAGTTAGAATTTGTATATTATTTCATATTTAATTTTATTATTTATTATATTTATATTACATTTTATGTTGTATGTAAAATGTAATATAAATACATCCAAAATAAATCATCGTGATGATTACATCATTTATGTAAAATAAATGTTGGTGCTACGCAGTTGGATGTTACATAAGTAAGAATTTGTGTATTATTTCATATTTCATTTTATTATTTATTATATTTATATTACATTTTATGTTATTTTATATTAAATTGCGTCATTTAATTGTGTTAAATGTGAAAACGAATAGATGAGCGGTCTTTATTGCTTGTAACGTCTCATTGATAACAGCAGGCAATACGGCTGCCTTTCGTTAGCGGTAATATAAACGTTTATATATTTGAAGAATATTACAATACTATGTGTTTAATAATTAGTATTATATATTTTTCTATCTGTTTGCATTTCTTTGCCAACGCTATCAGTATAGAATTATTTATTAACTTTTAGATTTTACTTTCTCGCATACTGTTAACGAAGAATATTGTAAGCCAAAAAACTCATCCGATATGTTCGTGAATACACTGCATACCTAATACAATGAATTCAATGCCAGAAATATATTTTCATTTAAAGTTTTGAATAAAAAATCTATTGCTTGAAACTATTGAATTTTCGCACCCAATGTTCTACGATTTCAAATGAGTTTTACACGAAATGACGACTGAGATGTGTTAATCCGAAGATAAATTGTGGTACAAATGGTATTATATAACCATTACTAAAGGCGAGAAAGTACGTGCTGTTTTAGCACCACTAGATACTGTTTTATTTACGGAAATAAATAAAATAATATGAAACAGTAAACATGACCACATTAAAAACTCTAGTTAAAGTGACCAAGAAATCACAGAAAGGAAAGATAGGAGCCATTATTAGATTACTTCCCTTTCACCTACGAAAACAACAAATATTTGTAATACAATTTTACAATGGTTGTTAACCGAAATAAAGAAAATGGAATAAAAATCTGTGGATGCAAAAAATTAAACATGGAACTGCATACCTCAGCACACAAAAAATACAAATGAAAAACTTCCTGCACGAAAATCCGTGTCCTTCGCCCCTCCACCGAATTTCCTCTAGGCTTCTCAAGATCCAGATTCAAGATGGCCGCTACTCACCGACTGCGGCAGGGCAGCGGCGGCGCGTGGCGACGACGCCTTCTGCCACGTGGAGCGCAGGCTCCGAACTTTTCGCAGCACCATCCGTGATGTAAGCAACCCGCGAAGGACATTAGCCAAGGCCACGAACCTTTCTTACATGTGATTCCCCTAACATTAGAACTGCTGCAAGTGCATTGGCACAAATTATACAAATAAAAATTTCAGATAAATTATTAAAAATGTGGTGTAGCCTCAGAACAACAAGTTTTGAAAGGGGCAAAGAGTGTCAAAGGTAATAATTTATTAGCAGTGCTATCGAGCTACTGAAATAAATCAGTATTTTATTTTCTCTTATTTGTTTTTTACGTTTTAATTTGCAGCATTCACTTCTTGCTTTAAAGCTTTACTTTGCAGCTTTCACTTCTTAGGAAGGGATGAACTATGTCTAGAGCACTCGACTCAATGAGGATGATCAGTCAAAGATACATATATAGCTGATGAAACCAAATAAAAGCCTTTAAAAAGTAGGGAAAGAACCGCTACTATATGGGAAATAATTGATTTTGCAAACTTGAAAACCAAGCATTGAACATTTCAAGTTGTAAACTACATCTTATTTAGATGCCAAATGTTCACTAAATCTTGTAAACGATCAAGCTCACTAACGACGCCTTATAATCACATAATCACACATTCTAAATCACGAATTTCGAAAAAAAATCCAAAGTTATTTTCTTACTGACTCTCTATGTTTTGGGGGTGCTAATTGCAAATGTGATTGTCGGTTTCGCGAAAGAAATTGAACAAAAATCTGAAAATCTCCTTCTCTCTCTCTCTCTCTCTCTCGTTTTTTTACAAACGTTTTTTTTACAAACGTTTTAGGCCCTAGAGAGCGTTGAAAAATTGCGAGATTTTACCCTCTGGCCAAAACAGAAGAAAAAAACCCTCTCCCGCTATATTACCTCGCGGTGGCACTAGTTTCTCTACGATATTGATCAGTAGCGAAACAAAATGAGTGCGAGCCTGTCCGCAAAACTTTTATCCGCCCCCCTATAAAAGTGTGTATAGCAAACTAAAGTAGTGCCACTACCTTAAATAAAAAATATCCATTTACAATTATCCATAAAAGTATTCATCAATCTATGATTAATAACCAATAGCGGAAAAATCTTTATTATATAATTTTATTAAATTAAGACTTATGCAACCTAAATTAACTGCTTACCTTTATTGATTTAGAAATAGGGCTACGTAAGCTAAAGAAGCGAAAAATAATCGTTCTTCTCGAATTAGTTTTGGATGATGCTGTTTTTATTGTATCAACTTTCGCAATGTACCAGAGAAAGTATTTAGTAATTGCTAGAAATATTAATCGCAAAACCTTCGTCCTAAACATAGGCCCTCTTTCACCTGGGCCCTCCCGAATTGCGGATCTTGCGGGCTTGCATTTTGTGAATGTATTAATTGCAATGTTAAACAGTTAACACTCCGCTACTCGCGGAACCATTAGGAAACTATTTACTGGCGCCGAGAATTTGTATATCGCGGACTTAGATAACCAAAATATGGCGGAAGAACGTACGATCTGTTCAGTACGTTTATACAATATTTTCATTAACAATACGTTCCGGGATGTGCCAAATTATGATGTTAAAGTATCAATAAAACTAAACAGAAAATTTTAGGGATTAACAAAAAATACAGATTAAATTCATAACTATTTCGTAAACATTGTAATAATAGTACATTCAATAATATGACGTTAAGGATTCCCAGGTCATTGCCAGTTATCACCAATTTATGATTTGGACGTGATTTGCCACTGTTTCCTTCATGATCAATTATATCAACTATAATCGCCAATGAGCACAGAGGATATCAATGTCAAAATTCAAACTTCATTTCAAACTGTATAAAAAACATTCGATAAGTAAAGTATATAATAAACTAGTGATACTAAAACAGCACTTACATTCTCGCATCAGGAACGGTTACTTAAAATTATAGTATAGCAACTTCTGTCCATACGAACACATCTCAGCCTTTACTTGTTAATGTCTATTCCGATTTGTATTTTTAAATTAGTTTTATTTCACATGTTAATTAAACTTGATTGCATAATTTTCTTTTCTGTAGTGTCACTGAAGATGGGATAATATTCCCGGAACATGTGTCCAGTTATATAATAGTATTAAATATACTTTTTTTAAAACTTCGTGGATGATATCTACCGGATCCTTAATCATGATTACTAATAAATTACCTTGATTTTAAATTTATTTTCACTAATACAGTTACTGAGCTGTGACGTGTCCTCACATGTATTACGCCAACCAGAGCGTGAATTGATTGTTTATTTCAGTGCTACCGGGCACGCCAACTGCTATGTACATTGGTCCCGCAAGTATAGTATATGCTTTCCTACAAGAAGCGACAGTGTTCTTCCCCGATGGATGATGAGATCCGTTGCACGTTGGCTTGCAGGGGTTTTCCCCAACCAGGTATTTTCCATCAGCGTGGCACCACCCCAGCCAGGACAAGCTCTGAGCTCCCGACTGTTCTGACATGTGTGGCATGTAATGCATGTAAGTTGAAGTGTATAAGGGGTGAGAATAGGTCAAGGAAGATCCTGAGCAGTCCGTGGCCCGTTTTTTAGGGTATTTATCCGGCATTCGTATGATATTAATCGAAGAAATCATGGAAAATCACCCATCAGAGCAGCCGGCCGCTAATTTGTCATCCAGAAAGAGGCTGAATTCGACCTATTTACCTACAGTTGAAAAAACCTGTCGGGGCTGGAACCTAGGACCTCCCGGTCAGAGAAAAATCAGTTGATGCCCTGAGCTTTGGATTTTGGAAGAAATACTGGCCGTGTTTTCGTTTATTAGTATTGTTTTTTTCGTATTTGTACGAACCACCCCATTGGCTTATTGGAAAGAATAGGAGAATATGTGACCCGTGGCTGGTACGAGGATTGTGCGTGGGCTGCCGCTGTGGGTAGCGGTGGGCGGCTGCAGCGTTGCATAATGGGCGATGGAAAGGTGAGCCGCACGGGCGGGCGGCGCGCGGCGGTGCCCCTCCCACCGCCGCTGCTTCGACGCGACCTCCGACACGCAGTGGGCTTCACAAGAATGAAGGGTTTTGACAAATCAAATCACTAGGGAGAGGATTTTTTGCCATGAAAAATCTTGAAATATGCTTTTAAAAAATATGCATTTACGACCTAAAAATTCTGAAATATGCTCTTTAATATGCAATTAAAATTAAACATTTCATATCCTCTATAAATCTTTCTTGATAACACTTAAAAGAAGCATGCTCGGAATGAAGAGATATATTTTTGTGCAAATATAATACAATCTACCCGATTTCGCGAGAGAAATCATTTAAGCATATATTCACCTCAGTAAAGTACATTATAGGTCTTGTTATTTCTTCTGCCTGGTTTAAAAAATATATTATCAAGAAATATCCTACACGCGCACAAGTATTTTATCATCTGTAGAAAAAAAAAAAACCCAAACTGTGATAAGCGGCTTCAAATCAATGAACGCCCGCAAATAAATAGATTCTTTGAAAAGATGAAACGTTTTAGAGATTCACTATTTTAACGAAATATGCAAAATATGCGTCTATAATTACAGGAATATACACCAATAGGAAAAATTGGTGAAATATGCACCAATATATTAATCTATATAGCATCATATTCGAACAAAATGTTAAGAAATTTCACTTAGCTATATCACTGAAGCAACGGACAAAAATATACAAAATAATAGAAATATGCTCCCTAGAAATCACTGTCTATTCTAGATTCACTTGCTCAACCTACGCCAAATGGGAAAAGCTCTCTAAAAAGTGATTAGATCATTTAACATGCTGAGGGAGAGGCTTGTGCGAAAAATGTGCAGCTATTTAGGTTTACGTCACCATTCCTAAACTCTTTTAGGAATCCATTTTCCAGTCAGTGTTCCTGTGGGTTTGAAACATTCGAACTTGTTAGCAACCTTTATAATGTTCTCCTTTACTGACTGCAGTTTCCTGAAGCCTCTTTAACACGTTTTCTCTATGGATTCCTTCAATAAATAAACAGCATATGTAACTATTCTAGGCACTGAAGATCAGCTGTCATTTCCGAACTATTCCATTCCTTCTTATATCTGAGGGTGAAGTTAAACGGTATTCTTTTGAAAAGGATTATTATTAATAGATTTACAAAACTGAGTAAAATAATATGATAAAAATACAATAAACGTCACTACCACTGGAAATTTAAGAGGTGAAATCTAAAAGAAGATAAATGTGAGATACGACTATAAACACGCGTTACAAAGAGCAAGAGCGTGCGTACAAAGAGATATGTCTTACCTGCTAGGTCTTGCTGTTCGTGTGCAGTGGCAGAAGCGCTACCCATCAAGGAGACGTACGCTTTCCAGGAGGACTCTTTCAGAAATGCTCTCAAATTTCGATTTAAATTTTTACAGGTAACACTTTGTAATGGTAACACAAGAAAAGTCGAATTATCTCTAATCCAAAATTCTCTAATTTAAAAATGAACTTCAATTCTAATAATTAAAACTATTTTTTGTCATTAAATGCTTTGATTTGGAACGTAGTAATTGAACATATATGTGTTGTCATGTTGAACATATAATCTCTTGGCATCTTGAATATCCGAGTGGCACGGCATCCTATGTACTGTTGCCAACGTTTCGGAGGTCATTTAAATTGCATTTGCATTTACTCTGAAAAAGGTAGAAGCGAGTCAGCTTAAACACTGACGTCGACATGCCGCCTCCCAGGGAGCGAAGTCTCCATTGACCCTGGCCTCAGGAGCCTTCGTCTACATTAAAATGCATCTGATTGTATTTTTTCGTCATATCTCATTCGTTCAAACTCATTCGTCACAGTCAGACATTCCTCTCCCTCCTCTTAGAGCTCCCGCCCAGTTTCCTTTGTCGTCATCTTTGAAGACTCCCAGTGTCCATTATTTTCATGTTATGTTTGCATTCCAGTGTACGGAAGAGAAGGTAATGAAATGCTACAGGAGAGGTTCTGACAGAAAAACACTGTGTGAGCTCTTGAGATTAAAAAAAAAATTCTTGCAGCGAACTAATTTATCGTGTAAGTAGTGCAGGGTGAATTCATATTTGTGGGTTCTTGAGCTCGAAAAAGTGTTGTTTTTTTTTCCTTCTCGCATGCTACTATGTAGTATAGAGACAAAAGTGCTTGTAAAGCTGCAGCAAAGAACGGCGATTTTTTGTCAGACATATTCGTGTTGCGAGTCCCGTATTCCGAATAAGTGGATAATTCTAGTTTCTTTTTGTTTGTACTTGGCACGACGGCCCGTGTACGTACCATGGCCTACCAGCAGCGTTCCGGCCTTGCGGCTATGGGTTAACGGGGTACGTGTGGTTAGCACGAAGACAATCCCCACGCCGTATTCTGGTCTTCTCAACCTGAGAATTGAACTTTCTCATCGTCATACAGCAACATATACTATGACATTGAAAGGTCAAACTCAATGTCATCTTGCCCGACCGGGAATCGAACCCAGGGTCGCGTCATAGAAAGCGAGCACGCTGACCAATGAGCTTAGCCGCCGGGGCAATTCTTGTTCCTATTTGTGGTAAATTACTTTCTCTAATACATGCTGTAGTCTGAATCCATGTTTTGTGAGTCACTGATAAAGAAAATTAATAAATGGCAAAAGTCCATCCGTTTATAGTGAATATATGTTTCCATTTGAATTTACATTAGAGACTTAATATCTTGTGTTGAAATTAGAGATATAACAAAAATAGAAGTCTCAGTTCAACAAGCAGAAACACTCAAGTAGAGATTGGTTTTACCTCTAGAGAAGTAATTGGACAGAAGTCTTCACCTAAACAATTCATGACTTACACGAAATGTAAAATATGTTGAGTTTGCGAGAAGCACGAGAACAGCATAGCCAATGACGGAATGGGGGAGGGGGGTTAAAGAGGTCACCCTTCCCCTAAATCCAACTTTATACGTCGCTTCTGCGTCACAATTGATCGGGCGGACCTAGGGTTCGAGAGTCGAAGCACGTGCGCTTTCTAGACACTAACTAGCCAGTCAGCCAGAATAAAGGAATTGGGAGAGAGTTCTAGCATACGGCTGCTCTAATTGGAAGTTGTCCGTGGTTTTTCCTCTCCAGGCTAAGTACCAGAACATTACACTCACAAGCGCACTAAGGGCCACCAGCGAACGTGCCTTCCCCGTCCTTGCCCTTTCCTCTTGCATTACACTACCATGCATTGGGACGACCAGACGGGGCCAGTTTGCCACGATTAAAGGGGTTCCTTGCTTGGGAAGGTATCCGGAGGTGAAATAAACCCGCAATCCGACGTGTAGGTTTGGAAGAAATTTCTAGCGGCCGGCTGCTCTGATCGGAAATTTTCCGTGGTTTCTCCGATCAACACCGGGCGAATGCAGGAGCAGTACCCTAACAAACGGGCCACGGACCGCGCGCGATTTTTCCTACCTGTCTTGTCCTATCCTCTCCCCTTACACACACTTACTGTAACATGCACTACACTACCACACATGCCGGGAGACCGGTAGGAAGCTTAGAGCTTGTCCCGTCTGGGGCGATGCCTCACTGGTGGGAGATACCTGGTTGAAGAAAACCCCCGCTAGCCTACGGTAGGTCGGTGCCGGATATTGCCATCCAGCGGGAGAAGATCGCCATCGAATGATGAAAACACGTACCACACTTATGGGATTAATGACCCTATTAGTTGATGTATCCGGAATCATTAACAATGCGACGCGTATGTCGGCGCTGGATCTAACCTTCCAGTGAGGGAGATGTACTGCCACCTCCTAGCATATAACATGCAATAAACTTACTGGACGAATAAAATTGCCCGCAAATAACTTATTATTTTGTTATTTGGAATTGAACTCAGTTTATTGAGAACAAACAAAGGCCTCTTTATAGCTTTACGTTCCAAACGAGTATTCCCAATAAGTCCCAAATAGGCGTGATTTCTTGATTGGTTCCGAATTATGCGCCCACGGCACAAGGCAGTAATATTCCATGGCGAGTGCAGAAGAACTATTGGTAGAGTCCGGAAGTTTGGCAAAACGTCTTTTTATTATAGTTACTATTTTGTGACATTTTACAATAGGAATCATTTAATTGTACTTCTAGAGACGATTTAGTAGTTCATTTTCCTTTTATTTTGCCTTAGTTTCCGATGCTCATTTTTGCCATTTTGTCTTATTTCTGCCTTTTATATAAGTATTTTGCTTTTTTCTCCTGGTACCGATTTCGATCAAGCTGTATATATACCTGCAAGCCTGAATAACACGAAGGCACGGTCGTATTTCGTTTTTCTGTAGAAGCAGAAGTTGTGTTAAAACTCTAAATGAAAAAGGAAGAAATCAGTCAAGATTTATGATGTTCATTTATGCCGACAGACTTCGTTCGCACACAAGAAATTCCATCCTACTTTTGAGTGCGACATACCTTTCTCGGTGCCGGCGATTACAGAAGTGGGAAGAGCAAAAAATGTTTCCGTTTTCACTGACATTCTGAACACACTGGATTTCGAAGCGATAGCATTCGCGTAAAACAAATTCGTAGTCATCATATCGGGTGGTCATGTGGAATGAAGATTACGATTGAGAAAGAAAAGATAATTTATTTACACTTTAAGTGCTAATGTAAATTTTAGCGTTATAATAAAAATGTGAATCATTTTATTTATTAATTTTTTACAATAATTCATTTAAATGTGATTGTTCATTGTTTAATACCTTTTTGGGCCCTTGCTTTAGCTAGTATAAATGCCTTTTTGCATGCCTATTTTCGTAAAATTATATGGCTTTTTGCTTGCATATTGTAGGCAAAGTAAATGCCTGAACTTCCGGTCTCTAGCTATTACGCAGGGGGTGGGGTGAGAGAGATTTGTCCACATTTCGATCGAGTTACTCATGGGCTCTAAGGAACATACGCTAGCAGGTAGTTGCGATTACTTCTGCTTCGTAAATATCCGTTCATCCTTGATTCGGAGTGAGCAATTTCCGAGATGCAACGGGAAAGTTTGAGCATAGGCGTGCGTACAAGGGGGGAAGACATGGACTCTGTGGCCTCTCTGATCACTTCTAAAGGAACCCCGAATTCCTAGATAATAAAACACATTTCCGTGAATATTATCAACTCCTTATTTTCTCTTTTATTAAGCTGTTAATATGGGGAACAGGCCCAGTGACAGTGTTTGATGTTCCCAATCAAAAGATATTGTCAGTCCCGTTAGGGAAGTGAATGTTTTATTCCAGGATGTGGCGGTATTTCTCAGCTGAATGAAGTGAACCGGCTGGCAATCTACATTTGCGGGAGATTTCCCACTCCCGGTTTCTCCCTATAAGGGTCGCCCTCGCAGCCGGGCAAGCTCGAAGCTCCGCACAGCTCTCGTGAATAAATGGTAGTGTAGTTGAAGTGTGTGTGACGAAGGAGAGAGGATTGCACAAGGGAAGAACGAAACATCGCGCGCCATCCGTGGCCAATTTGTTAGGGTAAAACGGATCCGTCATTGATCGAAGAAGCCACTGAAAATTAACACTGAAGATTTTCTTCCACATGGCGGATGAACTCGACCTAATTCTCTAGCTAGTGACGAAAATTTTTCCGCCGTCGAGATTGATCCTAGGATAGGTCACAATGTCCTATATACTGGTCCAACAATAGACATTCTAGTCATTCTGACCTATTTATTTCACAATATTACATTGTTACCAATTCAGACTCGTGTCATAGATATCAAGCATACCTAATGTACATATTAATTTTTATGAATGTTGGGAAGGTATTTAGATTCAAGCTGTACCGGATATTGATGTTTTGGTGTTAGTGTTTGGCTCCCAGGTTTGAACACCAATTCATTCATTAGTATGTAGTCCCTATGAATGGGTCATGCCAGCTGTTGTGGCGCTGAGCATTAGAATAACTATGATTATGGTTGTGTAATTTTCTACACATCAGCAAGATATGTGTCGTATGCATTTTCATTTAATTTAAAAAATTGGTATTGTATTTATATGCTTAAAACAAACTATTTGTGATTGGTAATGTGTGCTTCGAGCACAGTGCATGTAATTAGTTTTTATACATTGTGTAGTTGTGTTTATACATTGTCTATTGTGTAATTAGTGTGACATTATGTAATTAGTGTAATCTAACCCTGTTGTACATGTATTCAGCCCTGAGGATGGAGAAATAAAACTCCGAAACGTCGGCTTACTGATATAAATTTCATTTATTGGACCAATACCCACAAACCACGCCATGGATTCCAGTACAGATGGTCATGCAATCCATCAGATTCCAAAATTATACACCTTCCAGTTTCCATGAGTTTCGTGCTACAAAAATAATGTATAGAACTCCGTAAAAAAGTGTCTTAGTCGTGCTCATTTCACAATGCAACATTTCATTTGAGTGCCAAAGACTCACTTTTGGTACCAGGTACGTGTACAACTATTTCCATAAGAACGACTCGATACGGAGGGGTGAAATCTGATGAATTGGGAAAATCGATCAAGCATGTTAATAATATTCCTAACTTTAGAACTCCACGAAAAACTCCACTCCCTTGTATTGTACGAAACTAAATACTGTCTCTCCTCAAGTGGCATTTCCTATTGGTCCTGACGTGTGTGCTCCGCGCTGCTGGGATTATCCAATATGATCCTTTGACGTTACGCAAAACAACACGCGAGGAGCGGTGTACAATTACAGCAGGACTTGTGCTGGCAGGAGACGCCACCCACTTGGCTGGATTCTGGAGAAGGGAGAGGAGTGGGGCGGGAGCAGCAGGGCGGGGCCAAGCAGAGGAATTAAGTGGACCGAGGCAAGTTGAGTAGAATAATACAGATTTGTTGATACGGAAATTGGTGTTAATTAATTGAAACAGTTATTTCGAATAGGCCACGTTCCCAAACTACAAAAATAAGTTAAATTTTATTCGGTTCAGAATAAGGTTGTAGTAATGTTACAATAAAAGCGTCTCATGTCTTCCGTTGGTTAATACAATACACACATTCCTCTGTCGAATAAGATGCGTCCTAACACCGTGACCATCCGAAACAATTGATAAAAATACGGTATTCTCGAAAAAAAAAACACAAAAACGATCGAATTAAAAAAATAGTTATTGTGAACGTAGATATAAGTCGTGTTTTGTAAAAATATACATACGTTGGGTATGTTAAAATATTGATAAAAATTCGATACCAATTTCAACAGAATGCCATTGTATTGCTTCTGCGCCAATTTCCTTACTCATTTCTGTGTGAATATGGTCAAGTTCGAGAAAATCACATTTGATTTTCAGGAAAGTTAACCACAGAAGAACGTGCTACACGCGTAAACAAGTGATAACTATATGCAGGTATGTGTGCAGGCCATAACTATATGCAAATTCACAACGTTTTAATTAAGCCCATACATGGAAATGGATACAGGAGCACGAACTTTGGATTCAAGCAAAGTTCATCGCTTCAAAAATATGTTTTGCAATAACTGACTCTTCCCCCCCCACACACACACACGTACAAACGACACACATTCCTTCCTCTTCAGTTAATTTGCTGTTGCTCCTCCTTGTTGCTCCGGCCGCTGAAAGGTTCCTTGTTCCCATCTCATTGTGATGGGCCGCGATATGACGTATGAATAAGAAATTGACAGAGCGGGGAGGGAGAGAGAGAAGGAGAGAGAGAAGGGGGAGAGGGAGAGAGAAGGGGGAGAGAGAGGGAGAGAGAAAGAAAGAGAGAATTATAGAAAGAAAGGGAGAAAGAAAGAGGGAAAGAAAGGGAGAAAGAAAGAGGGAAAGAAAGAAAGAAAGAGAGAAAGAGTCAGAACGTGAGAAACGGAGCAGGGCAGGAGCATTGCGTGTTGTGACGGGAAGAGTGCGCGGGCTCGGGCGGCGACAGGGACGAGGGAGAGCGGGGTCCGACCGCAGCGTCACCGGAGACGCAGCCAAGCGGCGCTTCCTGAGAAACCCGAGACACTGCTCCCCCTCCCGTCCCCCCCTCCCTTCATCACCGTCCATCGCTGTGCTCACCACCAAACCGTGCCCCATCTCTACCCACCCCACCTCCCTTTCCGCTCGTCTAAGAGAAGAGGCTCTCGAGAAGGCGGGACTGGGTATGGCCAGGGGACGGCAACGTCAAATGGGAGCTGACAATTGGGAAGGTTTTGCACGGCGAATCGCAAAACGATAAGGTGCACCTTAGAGGAAACATCGTGTCTTGTAACATTTGAAGTTGTTTTGAACTATGTTTTAAGACTGCGCTAAATGGGAACAGTTCCAAATAGTAACGGCAGTCTATGCTGCCTAACTGCTAATGCTCCTATTGATTCGTATTTGTTCAACTGGAACTGTCCACTAACGTAGTGATAAGCCATAAGAAAATCGAGTTAACAGACTTTGTCGCCTCTATTGGGAACAAATTTCATTTACAAGATCTCATGATTTGGATCGTACAAGATACGAGTCACATGATTACACACAATACTTCTGAAGGGGGGTATATTTTACTACACACTACGCACAACACAATACATAATATTCTATGCTACTTGGTATAAATATACTAAACTGTGGTTTGCCCATAGTGCATTATCTTGGGTTTGCTGTTCAGCCGCACCGATATTTGCTCGTTCTGCACAGCACCAGGTACGTCACGAACCACGTGACATCACTGACTACGTCAGACGTCGCTGGCCATGCGAGCAGTGCCAGTGAGAAGAATTTTGAGAGTGGCATAAATATTCAAGAGTGTCCAACAAAAAATAAGAAGTTGAAGGTGTTGCTGAAATAGAAGGCAGTAAACTACAATTCCTTGCAATGCGATATTTTGAGTCTAAGATTTGTATATATAATTAAATTCTTAAATGAAGTCTCATTAATATTTTATTGAAAGTCGGTTAGTTTATTTGGTTTAATTTTCTTTCTCAGGTAAAAAAAGAGCGCTTAAATCTCTCTAAACATTCAAGAATCGCAAGTTAATTTTTTTCTGTGTTCCTACAAACACAATATTAAAGACGGAGATGATTCCTGAATACATTTTATTCTTCAATAGTAGATCTTTAAATAATGTTGTTCGAAAATATGTGTAGCTTTCCCCTTAATTTTGAGTGAAATAAGGCAATTAAAAGAATATATATTCTCAAAAGTGTTTCACAATTTTTCTTTATTTCCTTCGAATAGAGAAAAGAAAATTGAAAGGAACAGAAGAGAAAAATACGCTTATAAAAATGACGCAGATACGATTTTCGGAATTTCTTTTGAATATACCAAAAACCCCTAAAACTTAAAAACCACTTTACTAATAGAGATTTTTTCTTATAGAAATATGTTCTAAAAATTTAGATCTTTAAATAAGATCATTCACAATTTTTTTAAACACGAGTAGTTTGCGTGAAATTTTTGTTTCAAGTAAAAACAACTTATTTGTTTAAAACAAAAACAAGTAAAATAATCAAAATATCTTGAAATTTTTATTTCAATTTTTTTCTCGAATACAGCAAAGTACACTAATAAAATGGCACACGTTTCTTTTTCGTTGAACTCTCTGACTTTTCGAAATTTGCTTAAATTATCAATAACATGAGAAAATATGTGCACGACCAGTTTTCCTGGTAGCAGGCCTTAAACGGAACCTGCTCTAACCTTCTCAAATACCAGTGACCACGAGCAGAATGAGCGGATGTATTAGTGAACACAGACCGAGAACGCCGTCTACATATTTATCGCAAAGGAACAAGTTTGTCTACCTTGCGGCCAACCAAAAACGTTGTCAGAAATTATTTCCTTAATCTATTAACCAAAGCGGATAAAGATATAGTACCTTGAATACTTGCCAAAATTGGAGAATCGGCGAAGGAATTACTGAAAAGGAATTAAGGAATTACGAGTGGGTACCAGAGCTAATTTTAAAAGTGGCCTCTGTGTTTGTTTAACAGGTCCCGTTTGAAACCGCAGTCCCTTGCCACAATATTAGACGCACTCTCTATTTACAACAAAATAAGTTAAGTATTGACATCACGGACATTTTGACGAACCTTCTGAAGAGCAGTGGTTGTCATTTTCTTGATTTTCATTGTTTTCAATGCGCCATCTATTTAAGAGGAGAGTGTACCATGAAATGGGTCAAATGATAGCTTTTTGGCTACATACACTAAATAGTTCAAACCTCGCTTTTTGCAATTCCTCTTTTTATTTTTATTTATTTTTTACTTTTTATTTATATTCCTCCTCCTTGTGCGCATGAGCCCCTTTTTTGCAACTGAATAAAGCATGGCTATTTTCGTAATTTTGAACGCGTGATGGGTTGTTTAGGAGTTGTTGAAACATACTCTTGTTCATAAGTTAGTAACATTGGCCTTTCCCTCTGAAAAAAGTTGATCCAGAGTATGGCGGAGGAATGTTCTAGTAGAGCAGCGGCAAGTAGCGACTTTTTTCAAGGCGTTTGACGAAAATGTACTTATTTTGTAATTAATGCAGCTTTTCTCAGAAACATTTGTTCACAATTTATTAAAATTTACTGGATATGTCCATTATAATATTGGCAATAAATGGACATTTTTATATGAATATTATTCAATAACAGAAAATTAAAAATTTTTGTCCAAAAATACCGAAAAATTAAGGCAAAAGTTATAATTGAAAAAATACTAATTGTTTTTTCATCAACTCAAAAATATGTCAAAATAATAAGAATGGCTGTATCTTTCAATGAGCGAAATATCTAGTGCATAGTTTTCTAGTTAACCATTATCTAGAAAAGAGACATCAATAATAGCAAATTTAACATGGGCGGTACTCTCTGAATCTGAATCAGTGAAATTGTCGCTGATTCAATCAGTGAGAGCCGAAGTCACTAATATATTTAGTCGAAATGTGTAGTTTCGCTGACAGTCAGCGAATATGCGAACCTTTTCATAATGACGCCAGTATTTCACTGGTCGTCAGTGGGAAAAGTGCCGCGCCACCATCGTTCACTGATCGTTCAGTCGTCACGTTCAACTAGTTGTCACAGATTTCACTGATTCAAGCAGAGACATTTCACTGATTCAAAAAATGCGCCAGATTATCACTGATTTGTTCAGTTCAATTCACTGATTGTCGGTGGCAGGATTATAACTGACACCATCAGTGAATAGTCACTGTCAATCAGTAGTTTTTCACTGATTGAGACTGAGAGAGTATATCGCACCCTCTCCCCTTAATCGCGTCACTCCGGAGCCGCAAATAGCCATCCTGCCAACCCTGGGATGCGTCAGCAACCCTTGTCGCTGTGCGAACCGGGAGATAAGGAAGCTCCCTGCCCCGAAAGGGTCGCGTCAGAGGTCGAAGTACAGCATCCTCCTCCTTTCCCCTTAAAACTTCTGTGACATGTTTGCAGTTTTGTCATACCGGGTGACTAATTCTGGGAGATACGATACAACGCGTAATTTTTCCTGAATAAATGAGACTCGTTTCCATCATTCTTTGGTGGACAGTCACGACGTGCGGATCTGCGCACTGTGTTCCTCACATGTCGTTATGAGGTTTTACTTGAACTCACCTCCATCACAGCAACAGTCGGGCTTCGCTTTAATGACCAGTCACTTCCACCGAAGGCCTTCATGAATTTCAACGGCAGAGACGGGGACGCCAGCGACCGTACATGGATTGAAACCACTACTTGGTTTTCGAGGAAATCTCGAGAAACCGATCACTTTCTGAGAGCGGGAGCAGGACAAGATTTGAACTCTAGCACTGGAACAACAACAGTTGGCCAGGGTGAAGGAGGCGATCGAAGAGTACAACCAAGGTTCCTGTACCTTGTTCTTCATTAGTACTATCCTCACTCAAGTAAGTACATGGAAATCTACTGCGATGGTGCCGGTGTGTTCACTTCTTATAGCTTTTTGATTTGCTCTTTGCTCAGACTCCCAGGTTACAATAAACTATATTGAGTGTAAATGCATATTGTACTTTTCAGTGAAATATTTTCTTTCATGATTCAATCAGTCTCTGAATCTGTCTCATTTGCTTCGATATCATGGTTAAATTTTGTACAAGTAAATTCGTAGTTACGTGTTAGTGTTGATGTGATGGGTGGATGTGATAGTTTTCTAGAATATAAGGTAACATTTAGCTATCATTTAATTCACGACTAGGCGAGTTCAATATAAGCTCAGAAATCCAATGCAGTAACTTTTCAATTTTACTAGAAACGTATCTGCATTTGCAAGCGTTGCAGCCGTCGAAGTTAATACACAGCCTAGATTCAAAATTAAATACATCTTGCATTGATTCTGATTCGTCAAAACTAAATGTTATTTCCATAAAATTCTTGTTAGAGTCTATATATTCATATATTATTTTCAAATAATTGACATCATACGGTATGATTAAACAAGGCTAAGCTGTTACTACACAAGCCTTTTACAGATACTGCAAATAACGCGAACACTGATCTTGTAAATGTAAAAGAAAACCTGGCATATTTCTTTTATACTTTTAAAGGTTTCTATTTTCGAATTGCTTGATAAATAAGCACTTAGCTATGAGTTTGCAAGTCATAATGATATAAAACACTTTCTATTTATAAACATTTATAACCAATTCGTGGTTGAAAAAGATCTGATAATATATCTTCATATTCTTCAAGAATCGAAATACGTATTTCCAAGCATGTCTTCTTTCGTTTGTATATCATGATATATTAACTATTCTTGATATCAGAAACATTTTTTAAAAATTTTTTAATGTTATTTCAAAAAAATGGTCTCATAAACCTTTTTAGAGCTATTAGCAAACCCCTGCATTTTTCAGGAACAATAATCACCCACATTACTTTCCAATTGCAACACAAAAAATGTTTAAATGTGACCGACAATACGATAATTCTGACCATACGTTTTGGAATTTTATTTTTAACATCTAAGAGTTTTTCTATAAGAACATAGTTCAGCATGTACTTCATCATGTTTCGTAAGCATTTTTGCCAAGCTAAGTAATTGGGCAGTGTCGGAATATCTTCTGAAAGCGCAAAGTTAAAAATATTTTCGATTCTGGCAAATTCTGTAGTGCTAAACTAATTTGATTTATTGATTTGGTGACTAAATAATATATCATTTTGTCTTCAATTAATTTTCCAAAAACCGCATTGTGAAATAGAGTTCACTTCATAATAGGAGTTTCACTTTTAGTGAATGATTAAATTTATTATTTGTCTCTATTAGAATATTGAAATCACGATTATAACTCACTTAGTATCATCTACACTACGATATCAGAATAAAATATTAGAAATAACTCTGATATAATTGAACCATTCTCTTTCCGTTTGTGCATGTATTTATTTAATATCAAGAATTGAATTTAAATTAATGAATTAAAATTTAATGAATTGAATTGAGTTCAGCTTTATTCTTGCGTCTTTTAAAATAAAGTTTCCTACATACAAAGAACCCGAGAGTTTTCCTATTTATTGTACATTGCAATTGCGTAGCACTTGCATATTTTATTTCTAAATGAGCGAATTCAGACTAGTTTTTGGATGTTCTGCGGTTCGCCTACTTTTCATTCGTGGTGAAATCTCAAAAACGGCTCAACTTGTTTTAAAATTTTTTGTTTAGGTAGTGCTACACGCACTGAATTACATTACATAAACTTCATTTGAAGTATTCTTTTGATATTTTAAAAAAATATATGTGTATCTTTTTTAAATATTTCTCATGTCGTTAAAATTTACATTAGGGGAGAGTTTTTAATATATTTTTACATTTGTGAGCAGAAGTGCTTTAAATGTTTCCTGTGTCTCTACAACCGAAAACTTTTTTATGAAAATGAGCAAACTACTGTGTCTTTCTAGAAATGATTAAACGACATTTTCTCAAAAATTCCTCCAAATTTTTCAACGAAAATGTGTATGTTGGGCCAGGTTTTACTCTTCTTTAATATTCTCAAAGTCATTTCAGTTCTACTATTTGGGGACCGAATAATTGTGAAAATGTGAATAAATTATTTTATGCGCCTACAGGTAGCAGTTGGGGAGAGGGTGTGGTACCGAAAGGTAAGCGCAGGCTAAAAGGATCAGGAAATTAATTCGTACAAGAAAGGCCGTTCGATAGCATATCTACTTTATCGTGGCTATATTAATAACTTAAAAACAGGAATATATTATTTAATATTGGTTCTGAAATTAAATGATATGCCGGCTGTTTTGGCAACTTCATTAATAACATTAAATAATTCAGTGTAAGGAACGAGATTAGGATGTACTTATTCAGCATGTATAATTATACGCACACAAAATTTAAAAAAACGTTCTCAGACTCAAATACTTTACAAATGTTTCTCTATATATGTCGACGTGCTGAATCTTAATCTGAAGCCAGGACTGCGCCATCACCCTCCAGTTTTTTTAATAGCGAAAAATCACCGTGCCATTGCATTTCTTTGTTTTCGAAAGTTCTTATCACACTCAAAGACTTGCCTCATGTTTCTCATCACATGCATGTCGATGCGCTGAAATCGAATCCGAAGCCAGAATTGCGCCACCACCCTCTAGTTTTTTTTAAATCGCGAAAAACACATGCGAATACTAGATTTTGGTGTCTTGTAGCTTATACTCTACAGAAACCAAAAGTTGTCAGACTCAAGACTTGACATATGTTTCTCTATACATGCCGACACGCTGAATCCGAATCAGAGGCCAGGATTGCGCCACGACCTTAATTTACAATTTCACGGTGTTTTGTTCGTGATTAAAAAAAAAGTGAGGGTAGTGGCGCAATTCTCGCTTCGGATTCGGATTCTGCGCATCGACATACATACAGAAACATATGTCAAGTCTTTGGATCTGACAACAACCGCCGAAAACAAAAATAAAATACAATTTCACGGTGGTTTATCACGATTTTTTAAAAAAAACTGCAGGGCAGTGGGGCAATTCTGGTTTCAGACTCGGATTCAGCGCGTCGACATACATGGAGAAACATATGTCAAGTCGTCTTTGCATAGGACAACAATCCCCGATAACAAAAAATTACGTCACGTGTTTTTTCGCGATTTAAAAAAAACGGGAGGGTGATGGCGCAATTCTGGCCTCAGATTCGAATTCAGCGCGTCGACATACGTAGAGAAATCTCTATCAAGCCTTTGAGTCTGACCATTTTTTAAAACTTTTGCGTGCCTGTTATTATACAATATTTTAATGCTTTCTGCTGAATCTACTTAGCTCTCGATTCGCTGTCCAAATTTAATCATCTTTCTTCGCTTAAAGTGTTTTCTGTAGTTATTACTCAGAATTAAATGTAGTTGTCTAGTTACATTCAATATCTTTTCATCAATCTCTTTTTGAATTGAGTATTATCAACTACAACAGACTTCAAAATATGAGTTTCATTTTTAATTAATAAAGCTAAATTATTATTTTTTCCTATTACCTTTTCAGTTTCAGAATTATAATATTCAGCGTCTTTTCGGCTTAGAATTAAGAAGAAAGTTTTCGCGATATCGATAAAAATGAACCATTCTCTTTTATTTCTTATATAATTATTATCACTAATACATATTGAATTTAACAAGTTTAAACGATACAGTTTCAATTTTCCGAATAAGTTTACATTACAATCAATCTATGGTTGCAAATGATCAGTGTTCAAATTTAACCTATGCAAATTTACAATCTTATCGTATACCAATCCTTTCTTTTTATACAAATATTTCTGTATCGTAAAATATGACTAACTTACACTCGATGAAAAATTCTTACAAGATCCTGATAACAAAATGAAACATTGGCACAGCATCGAAGTCGTTGATTAGAAACGGCTGCTTCAGTTCATCTCCAAAAATTACTGCTGTAATGAGCCTAAAATATAAACTTTACTCATAAAAGCTCTACTAACTTATCTCTACTAATTACTAACATGAAATTTCACTTCAATTTCATTTCAATTTCTTTTCAATTTCATTTCAATCTCTTGTTATTATTTAATATCTTCACATTACAGTTATTTGCATCAATTAACTCATATGGCCCCAAAATACTGATTCTTTTCTTCCGGGGGCTTTTCCCAGCTGCAGGGTTTGCCGATTTCGGCTATCCGCTCTGGATACCCACTATGTCCCTCATGAGGACTAGACATTGATACACTAGCGGGCTCCTCGAACTGTGGTCATCAGACTCACAAGGGCTTCCGCGACAACACACGTACACGGGATAAGGGACAAACAACCATGCACACGACGGGACTTGAAAACGCGACCCTTCCGACTGAGGGGCATAGTTGGCACAAGCTCTAGCCACCTCGGTCATAATACTTATTTTAATTTTTTTTATCAATTTTCCGCGATTCATTCGCTTTCGCCCACACTTTGTCATCATTATCAAACTTTCGATCTTGAGTATTTACATCATATTTCACTTATGTGAGTGACAACACATACATGAGAGACAAAGACCAAACAGCCATGCCCAAGGTGGGATTCGAACCCTCGATCCCTCGGACCGAAGCACTGAGTCGGTTCACGCTCTTACCCACCTCGGCCATTCGGATCAGCCATCGTCTAAATATACAAAATGTATTTTATTAATCAATCCATTTAATGTTTGATCCATCACTCGTTGAAAAGTACACGGGGAGTTCTGCAAGCCATTCTGACCATTTCATATTAACTTCCTGGAGTACCAAACGTAGTTATCCTACAAAGTTCGTTCTCCAAAGAAATGTGTTAGAACGCATCAGCTACGTCAGAGGCCAAACAATCCTCTTTTTCCCTAATCGATTCAAGATAGCTTCAATGTGAGGTGTAGGTCCAGGTGATGAATATGTTTTCTAGTTCAGTTCTCGAAAATATGGAGCTACTTCCGTTTTCCTGGGCACAGAGGAGAATTATTTGATGAAGGAGGGCGCTTTATAATATTTTTTGGTATTTGTTTTTAATCTCTTTGTGATCTCCCGGAGAATATCTATACTGCTTGATGTGTTTTTTTATTTCAATTCTCGAAAGTCTAAAACTACTCTTCTTTTTCCCGGGCACATCTGCCTTCTTCGATACAACTCTCAGAGGAAAATTATTTGATAAAGAAGAGGGCTTAATAATGTAATGTCCCGGGGAATATCAGTTCTGATTTGATGTTAATTGGAATTTCATTTTCCGTCAATGAAATGAGTAGTTAAAATAGATGCAGACAAGGAGTCGCCAAGTAACAAAAAAGTCATGGTAATTACTAATTCCAAAGCGCGTCGGATTCCGGGAGATGTAATTCTTGCAGGTTACAATTTACTTGCAACACATTTACAGTATTTACTTAATTATGTCAACTGAAAATGAAAGAATCTCTTAAGTTTTATAATTAAGAACTACAGGTCATTTTCCGTAAACGGATTTCTAGAATTCAGTGATATCTCTGATGTAAATCGACTTGTACAATTACAAATTCATGATCATGTAAGGTTGTTATGAAATTATCGATTTTTCTGAAATGCCATTAAAAATACTTTCCACGACATTGTGCTCACCGAGACAGCTTCTTTACCGATTAAATTAATCGAAGCTCCGATATCCCCCAAAATACGATTTCTCATGGCAAATTAAGACTTAAGCCTTAATGTAATATCATTCTCTATATTTATAACATTCACTCGTCCATTAATGCATGGTCATTGTGATGCGTAATGATTTCCTTTGAAGTTCTAACAATCTAATATTCTCGGAACAGATACCATATTATTAGTTTCTGTCTGTCTTTGCAATTTCATGGGCACTAAGAAAAGTAGTGTTCCCTTTGCAATTGTAACTTTTTAATTTCTTAGGATGATCCTGCGTTACGTATGGCGACCTAACCGATTTATCTGCGTTTCATGTTTTTATCCTTTTCTTGCGAGAAAAATATTATAACATATAGCTCTGCAATACCTCAGGAAGTATTCTCTCTTTTTCTAACGCTAAAACCAGGGTGTCCCTCAGGGAATCAGGTTACATAGCTTCGACAATCAATATAATTTTTGGTTGCAGACGGAAAATAATTTGCGTAGTTTCTAATCGATTTTCATTGTTTAAAATGAATGTCTCTTCCTCTCTATTGCTTTTAATATTGTCAAGAACTGAGCGGCATATTTCCTCCTGACATTCAAAAAACGGTTTTACATAATCTCGCATTTACGCGCAATTGTGTGAGAGAAATTTGTTTATTTGCGCTAAATTCGTCACTTCCAATTCTTCCGAATTCTCTTGTAAGAGATCAAACTCATTTTCTTAATGATTTCTGGATATAGTTGTGAAGGTCAAGGTCAATTGCTCTTAGGGCGGGTCCAATGACTTTCTAAATATCACAGTTTGCACAAATAGTCCTACAGGACAATCTGTGGCATCAAAAACACTTTCTAGTTCTTGTAAAAAAGTTTCTAGGGATAGTTTTATCCGATAAAAGTAGGAACTGTAAGTAAGCTTTGTTGCATATTATTTATAAGCTTTGCTACATCATTTATAGATTGGTTTATACACCATCGTTTGTAAATTGTATGTTTCTTCTGTCACAAGCCTTTTGCGCAACTATTAGTCTGCCTAAGACTTCTTGATCATTTTCTCATGATATTTGGCTTGAAGGGTCTGTGCCACTACATGAACTTCGAATTTCGTATCTGGACTCTCTTAGGAAAAGAACAATCGCCCTCGATTATTATCTACAATTTCCAATAAAATCTATATCTTAAGTCGATAATTTGGAATATTTAACCCTTAGAAAAGGTTCTTGTTGATCTACCTGTTGTCTTGATTGATTAAATGCATCCCTTATCTGTATCAGGTCTCGTAAACATTACTTCCCTTTCTTCACTAGTGTTTTGTAATTATGATGCCACTACTTTGTGTCGCGCCAGAAATATTCGTGTATAACAATTTTTATGAATCTTAATACGAGTTTGAAAACAATATTTAATCGGTTTATACCCTTTAAACTTATAGTAAGCATATAAAGCAACTACCATTGTTAAGATTGTTAAAGAAATCTGAGCAATCCTCCATTGAGATTCAAAAAGACTTAGAATCCTGTACTTGTTTTCCGAAGTTTATCTTTCATTGGATACAGAATACAAATATCTTTATTGCTTTAGTAATTTTTAATTTTTCATTTCTGGAATATAATCTAACATTAAATAATCTTTTAATTCATAATGGATTTGGACAATCCTATGTCTAAATGAAATTTTCCTTAAAAGTTTCTGCAGCTGCATAAAAACTTGCAGTTGTTGAACTTTAACATACCACCTGGAATTAAAATTACCTTAAACACCTTGTTTGAAATATCTCTGACAATTTTTTGTAAAAATTTATTAATAGTCGCTTTTCGACTGCTTGGTTCTATAGCGACCACTGTGATTTTTAACATTGGGTTGTAAGAGGAACGCATGACAACATAAACACACACAAACATTCAAATGGGATTCGAACCCGCGACCATTCCAGCCTAGGTAGCCACGGCCCTTCAGTCTTAGCGACCTCGGCTATCCAAGCAGACTTCGACAAAATCGATCCATTCCATTTGTTACTATCTTTTACACTACCAATGGAATTTAGAACAAATGGTGATATTCTTATTTCACAAATCTATCTATACTATCTACACTAATCTGTCTATACAACATACACTAGAGATACAAGAGACAAACAAGCCTGCCCAAGGCGGGACGCCAACCCGTGACTCTTCGGACCGAAGGGCTCAGCCGGCACACATCTTTTATCCAGCGCGACCATGCAGATAGGCCCAAAGACGCATACTATAACGTTTACCAGTGCCAACCCGAAGTATTTCAGGTGTCTCATGCTCATCTCTAAAAGAACAAGTAAACCCCATTTGTGAACAGTAGGTCGGCGTCAGATCTCACCATTCAGAGGGGGATGATCACCACCACCTGTCGAGGAAAACACATGCACTGTACTTACAGGATTAATGTCTTTTGCAGCTGACGCGCGCGGAAACACTAATCAATCAAAAAAGGCCCATTGTTTCACAGGGAGGCTGATGGTGCTCTCTAGGATACACATCAAATTCTCTCTCTCTTTCACACACACACAAAATACAAAAATTTAAATTCATTCGATTCATTTCCATACAGAGTTTGTCAGTAATTGAATTGCTAAAAGAAACCAATGTATTGACAAGTTGTATCTCATGGTTTCAAGTCTCCTTCAAAACGGAAATTTGCACTTCGAAGTCATCAAAACTATGCTGATCTAAATTAGCTGAAGTGAATTTAATAATTTTGCCTAATCCATTCACGAGACCTCTCTTAGGTTTATAAAACATGAGGGTCAATTTAAAAGTTCCTTTTCAATGTCTCTTATCTTAAAGACATTTCATGAGTTAGGTACGGAAAGATATTGTTATTTTCAATATTTATGGCGGCGGACGGATTTTAGAAAAGGTCTCTGTCAATTTGGAAATATTGCAGTGAAAAATGAATTGATGATAATTGTCAATGTCAAGAGGCTCATTTTACGCTAGGATCAATGGAAGAATTGTAAGTACTGCATCAATTAGCAGGTGTTTCAGAGGGTTACTTCGATCATTACTTATCAGGAGGCGTAAATTTTCCAATAAAGTGAAAATGAATTTAGCGGGTGACTTTGAGGAAGTATTCGACGGTGTAGTGGCACAAATAATGTTTCTGGATAAGCGAAAACCATTAACTTATTCTGAATCTCGGTTCCTTGATCATGCGTTATATTTGGGGAACCATGGTGCGAAAGCATCGCTTCAACTTTCATAAAACAGAATATCCTGTTCCGTCGGGAGGAGTGTAATATGACCAACTGTCGGAGTGGTGGGTTAGACCACCTTACCGTAAATCAGCTCGGTCGGTGTACAAGACGTGATGGTTGACCATATTCAAATTTATTTTCTATGAGACAGGGACATAGATTCTCGCCAAGGTCACCAATGTCATTCAAATTAAATAATTTTCTTTTGAAAAAAAAATACTATAATCTCAATAAATTCCTCCACTACCATTCACGTGATTCACATGAAGAAAATACAAAAACCCACAAAATGAAATCTTTCCTGTAAAGAAACTCTCACATAACAAACTATTTTATTTAATACGTACATTTTCAATCGCTGTAGTATACAAATCCACTATTGTACCTCTTCGATTATAAGGATAAATGATGTTAAAAATTCTTGTACATTTGAAAAAACCTTCAAGATAATTCCTATTTATTAAATTTGAATATTGAATACAAGGAAATAAGATTATGGTGGATCACTTCTAAATAAGAACCCCTCTCATTAATCTTATTCACTTTCTTTAGTACTATCTACACAATTACTATTTGACATTCATATGTTTCATTGAAAAGCAAAATTTTACTTTGTACAACACCTATTAATTACATTTCCACGTTCGTGATTCAACTATATTTAGAATCAATTTCAATAACTTAGCACAATTTCGTTAATAATGATTGATTCATATCCCTGAATAATGCGAAACTTGTAGTCATGCTACGTCCTAGTTGACCTTCTTGTTAACGTTACATGGCTTTGACTAAAATTCAAATAACGAAGTTCTTACTCCGATACTCTTACTTGAATTTAACAACAGATTGAAGAGAAGTCGGGTGTTTGAAAATCACCCTGAAGTATGTCGCCGTTGTCGCGATCGTTCCATGACCAACTTGCTTCGACGTCGGTTGCTTGCTTCCAAGTTCGTGGAAATGCGCAGCCGGGTAGCGCACTGCTTCGCGTGCTCTCTCGTACTAGATATTTCCTTCTGGTAATCTCTCAATTAAATACCGCAAATAAGGACGTAAGAGAAACTAATGTACGATAATGAAAAAATGATAACATAATAAAAAATCTGAAAGAAAAGAGAACATTTCAGTATGAGTTTTACTACTGCATTACAAGCACATGTTCCTACTTTCAAATTATTTCGTGAAATTTACATTATGCCAATTTCTTTAAATGAATTCTTCACATTCATAATGAAATAGTTCTACGAAATAATTACCTCTTCTGGGTTTCTGTGAAGAGTTTTTCTCCCGCTTCTCGGCGTTTTTAGCATAGGTGGTACTGTTCATTTACATCACACCACTCTGCTCTATACGATTTTACCGGTTGCTCGCTTCTTCCGAAACAAAGAGCTTTCTCTAGACGCAAGAGATCGTTTCGCGTGTTTTCGGATCTAGCGAACTCTTTCGTTAAATTCTTACGCTTCTCTTTTCTTGAGGCGCGCGTCTTTCGAACTTGGGCGTTACTCTCATGCCTGGTGAGAAATGTGTCTCGTTTTTCCTAATCAGCGCAAACGGGTTGTCACAGTAAGCTTGAGCTTATTTGGAAAATACGTCTATAGAGTTAAGGATTTTATCTCCTTCAAAAAAAACGTATCGACATAGATACTTGAAAAAGGGGTTTCAGCTGTGATAGGAATTTCGTGAACTTGCGTTCCGTGAAGATGCCTTTCGTTTTTATTCTTCAGGCACAACTTTCTTTGACTAATGTAATTACTTGAGTTTTGAATTTAGAAATATTTCAAGAGGTGGTTAGATATTTCTGTGATTCCATTATGGTTTAAAATGTGATTTTGAGTTACTAGCTTTACCCTCTGTTTTCGAGATTTTAACAATTTGGAGTATATAGTCAATCCGGACATAAACAAGTTTTAATAAATGTTATTTCGAGGATAATATCATGAAAATAAATTCATATTTTGAGCTAGAAATTATGTCTTTTGGGAGGATGTTTTCTAAATATTTCAATAAATTCTCTTCCTATTTTCTCAAAAGCGGCTCCAATTTTTTTCTTTAATTCCCCCCCCCCCTCTTGTATAGCAAAGGCCGTAAAGAAAGTAGTATTGGTCTCATTTTCGGAGACCTCTGTATACTCGAAAATTGTAGAATATTAATAATGCAAAAGTGTATACTGTTAACAGATTTTTATCTTAAATGAAATCTGTTTTAAAAAACTTAGATTTTTATACAAGGACCGCCTTCTGAACTGGCGCCACGATGGTTGAAACAGGTCCAGAGTCTGGGCGCCGATGATGTCCCATTGTCATTTGCACTGTCATGTGAGTTGGCGAAAGGATCAAGATACTGCTTTGGTCAATACTGATAATCGCTGTCATCGTCACCGTCATCTGGTGTGGCGAAATATCTTGTAAAAGTGACTAGCGTGCAAGGTTGACGACTGCATAGGCATTTTTGTCCACGAATTCTGCGATGAGCCCGCTCAGCCACCCGAGCTCAGTCAGAAGAGCCCGTGGCCTACTGTAGAGTCCCTAGATACAGAGAATAGCGCAACCGCCGCCATTTAATATCCTCTCACCCGATTGCCCCACCAGGTAGCAATCAGGAGCTGAAGAAAAATTATAATAATTCGTGACGTTAAAGAGATGTTTAAGATTATTAATATTGATTTGGGATATATTCATGGCGGCGGTTGCGCTATGAATATCCCAAATAAATTAAAAAATCCCAAAATCCAAAAATAAGCTACAAAATCCCAATCAAAAATGATTTGGGATATATTCATGGTTCTCAACACACTGAATATCTCACAGTTCTAATTTTCCTGGCAACTGGACATAAAAATGCGGGAAAAGTGGGACAATTGAATGCGCTATTCTCTGTATCTAGGGACTCTACCCTACTGCATCGACGAGCGCGTGCTGATGGAGGTCCGTCACATCCGGTGCGACTAACGCTCAGTGATTTGCCTTTACCTTGACTAGCTCGTGTTCCACGTCCATCTCGTATTTCCGAGAAATATTTTAAATTTGGAGGGAGGCGTTGTGGAGTTCAGGGTTGCGATTCTCCACTTTGGCTCGCAGAGAGCGGAACTATGAAACTTGAAGTTCCACGTTACTAATAACACTCTCTATACTTGTATAGGCTAAGTCCACGTTTATTGGTCATTCACCTTCGGTGATCATCACTTCCTTCGACACGAGCGCTCTTGCAATTTTCCCTATAATTTCATTGCTACTCCTCATTAGTATTCGTACATTCTTCATATCACTTCTCATCCCGACACATAAATCTCCCTGTAATGTCACTTTTGTGCCGCCCACTCCGCATTCTTCTTTATGAGAAGCTTATGCTAGCGGTAGATGATACTACTGTGGCTGTGGCGCCTCCTTGCCGTCAACCATCGCCTTCGGACGCCTTCCAAGTCGAAATGGTGGGATGGGGAGGCTCGAGGTCCTATATGCTCCGGGGGTCTTGGATCCACTGGCACACCGAGCTACGGGATACAGCATTCCTCACCCTTTCCCAAATTTAGTGCAGTTAATGGATGGGGATCTACAAACCTCTGCTCCCACGCCAAGACAGATCGAGACCAGGACTGGACCTTTCTTTTCTGCCTCCTGAGCACCTGTGTGGGAATGCTCTAATCTGGCTGTCAAAGTAGTAATATGTGTAGTATTTACAGGCGCCGCAGCTGTTTGGCCATAACCGTTCCGAATAAATAATGTAGTTCATGAGCTACCGAGTCAAACAATCCTCGCGATGAGCATTCTTCGATTTTAGGCATAGTTAAAGATAAAATTTGATTTTAATGAGAACAGTGTTCCAAATCCATTGAGTGTTCTTTAGAAATTTTATAAATACCTAATGAGAAGTTTAGGAATCTATCGTCTTGCACTTCCATAAGATTTTAAATTCTGATACTGTTCTCAGTTGCTCAGAACCTTCCATATTGTAGATATTTGCAGGTACATGTTCACAGACCATTCTCCTGAAGAGAATTCAGTGTCTTCCTCGGGTAAAAATAATAAGACCTGGGATCCTGGGTTTCTCCTGCATAACAGCAATAGTAAGGCGACCCACGAGATGTTCGTAAAAACACAAAAACACTTACAATCTGCCCTAGTAATCTGATAGAACTTAACATTAATGGTCATACTTAGCCATTAGATTGTCCGTTCGTGACACTCGTGGAGTCATTTCAATTCAAGTGTAAGATTGTACGATTGGCTTGCTGTATCCGGGCTTGTTGATTGGCACTCGATCTATTCACCAAGACTACACTCCCTGCGTTCCAAGGGCATTAGCACACTCAAATGATATTTGATGGTTTAATGTATACGCTTTACACTCTAACTGACAATAGTACGCTCCTGACTCCGTTTGACTTTTCTCTTGCCATTAAGGAATTGTTTCTTTCATCTAATGATCCAACTGTGATTTTTGTTTTGCCTCTTCTTGGCGGCCAATCTGAGAAAAGTGCAGTTGCTGGTGTCGTCTGCTCGAAGAACTGAGGGAGATACAACGTCCAGACTCGTGGGGATTTTCCAGATTCGTCCGAACTCATTGTGTGTATTCCCGCCTGGGATCCCGTAGTGGATAGCTCAGGGGGTTGTGGACCTCGTGAAATTCTGGTACATAAAGTTCTATCTGTTATGTCCATTAAATAAGAATCGCACGATAATTTAACAATAATTTATTACGCCATTCATTACAAAAAGTAGTCAGCCATATTGCCAATCCCGGGCAATCTCCAATGCCCTGCTTAGCGACGCGTCCGCCTCTGGACGCTTCCTGCTGATGCTGGCTGTAATCATCACCCCACAACGACATGCATCTGGCGGCTGGTTCTCCGGACTCGGCGCGTACTGCTACTCGTGGCGCTCTCAGGGCTCTCTCCAGACTGCCCTCGGGGTGTCGGCCGGCTCCCTTTAAAGGGCCGATCTAGGCGGCGAGACTCGCTCCACGCCTCGAGCCTGCCGCACCGTGGCTACAGCCTGCCGCTGCCGCTGCCGCCGATCCCGCCAGAGCGTGCTGCCTAGATGCTCGCGCGCCAAATACAATACTTATGCGCGCCGTAATAAGCGCGACATAACACTATCACCCGTTTGGAGGCCCGTCACAGTGATGGTTGAAGACTGGTGGTGACTGGTCGCTCGAAAATACCTCGCAACGTTTGGGAGCTCCGACGGCTTGGGTCCCTAACCCCCAACGGGTTTTCGGGAAGGTTTAGGGACCGCTATTTTTGGACCAAGGATTTTTGAGTAAAGAGTTTGGGGGGACGGTTGCAAGTCGCGTGAAAGGTTTCCCTGAATAGTACGTAATCTAATAATTTTATGCTTCCTTTTTTATTATTAGGCCGGACGTTTGGACGAAAGTAATGAACAATTGATTCATATTTTGATTGAGACTTTGTTCTATAATTCGCAACGTAGAGATAGGACCTTCCTGATTAGTGTGGTTGGTTTCATAAACAAGTTCAGTCGTCCGTGATCCAGGTCCATCTCGTACTCTTGGGAAATGTTTGTAACCTGAAGTGAAGCATTGTGGGGTCGCGAGTTACGCTCCTCTACCGTAACTCGAAGAGAGCGGAAGTTCGTGTACTGACATTCCGCCTTCTCGACCATGCCCTCTAACATCGGAATGTTCAAGTCCACGCTTAGTAGTCATTCCCCTGAGGTGATGGCCACTGCCTCTTCGGGTACGAAGAGCAACATCCGGGCACCGAGATTGCCCACAAGGTTCAGTACCACCGACCACAACAGCCGGATCCACAGGTTTTGCCTAAGCAAAATTGCGTGAAAAATTGTTAGAGGATTGCAAATATCTAGCCCTACACTCCCTCACTTTGTCACTTTCACTCCCCTCGCACTACGACATCTTGTCTTCTATCACCCCTTCACTCCCTATCCTTATTCATTCATTCTGACTCTACTCTTTCGATCCAATCACTCCCCATTCATTCCTGCGCGCTGCTTGCGCAGGCAATGCCGATAGTTGTGTCGCTTTTCTGCCGTCATTCCGCGCCTTCTGACCTATCCTAGTCCAAATGGCGGAATGGGAAGGCTTGGAACTGGTTGCGGGCCTCGCAGTGGCGGGGGTCTCGGATCCCGTGCTTTGGAGGCTGGGTCGCCCGATGGAGAGCCGGGCTGTGGGATGTGTTTGGTGCCCCGCCCCGGGATAAATCCTGTTAGGGAATTTTCAACTGCCGCGCTGACGTTGGGTCGGTAGTGGGGCAGTACGGCCCCGGGCTGTCTCCTGAGCAGCCATGTGTGACCGAATCCTAGGTCAGGACCCTAGCTAGCGCTCGGGGTAGATAGTCTTGAAACAGTCTCCGCCCGGGTGTGGGCGGGCAACCATTTCCCCCCCAGAGGTGGGGGGGAGGCCCAGGTCGGTGCCTTCACTGGCGTTCTGGCCGAGCGGCGAGAAAAGAGGTTTCGTCCGGGTGTAGACGGGCACTCTCCCTTGCCGGTGCGTCTTTCCGGGGAGGAAAATGGATCGGCTGGGCGTTTAAAGGGGGCTCCTCCCGTTTCGTGGTACCTCGCCAGCGAGACTCTTCTGAACCTTCCAAGTCCTTGAGCGGGCTGCCGAATAGCTCTATATAGTGACGTGTGAGCCGGCCAGCGTGGTCCTTCCTCGCTGTAACAGAGCCTCAAATCAGCGCCGTTCCGGGAGTGGCCGGAAGTTGCAACGGCGCTGGGCCGCCCTTGCCCTGACCCTGGTGTCTTTTTGGAGTGCGGGCACCTCTTGCGCCTGCCCCGCAGCTGGAAGTTGGGGTGACGGCGATGGCATGGGCCGGAGTGTAGGCGGTGTTGGTGGCTGAAATGGCAGTGGTGAGGAAGGCTGTGGCGGAGACGGCGGCGATGGGAGGGGTTGCGGCGATAGTGACTGGGGTGGCTGCGGCTGGGGGGCTGGTGATGGCGGAGATGGCTGAGTGGTGCTGTCGTTAGTACCTGAGTAACTGTCCTTCGACGTCTCCGTTATCCGGATGAATTATGACGGATGGAGAGGCTGCGTCGAGTTCGGATGGTAGGAGTAACAGGTTACGGTAGTGGACCCTCAAGGTGCGTCCATTTCCCGGGTGCTGTAAGTCAAATGTTACCGGGCTTCTTACCCTTACTACTCGGTGTCGGTCCACCCAATTGGACGCGAGCTTCCGACTTTGCCCCGGTTGTAAGGCGAGATTACGCAGGAGCACCCAATGTCTTTCGGTTATGCTCTGGAGCGTCAGGTAGGCGTTTTTCCCTTCGTGCTCCTTGGCAGTGACCACATCATTAAGTTCTTTAGCCTGGGCAAAAGCTATTTGCAACCGACGTTGTAACACGTAGTGGTACGGGGCCTCTTCTGCATATGAAGGAGCGAGAGGGCTAAGTATGTCGTCCCAGGGCATTTGAATCTCCCGGCCATAGACCATATACGTGAGGCTGAGTCCTGTCACCCGATGTTATGAGTTTCAATGTACAAATAATGCAAAATTTAGGTGTTCGTCCCAGTCTGTGTGATCTTGCGCAACATAATGGGAGATGACGGCTGCGAAAGATTGGTGAGCTCTCTCTAGGCGGCCGTTTGCCGAGGGTTGTTCGGAGAGGTGAGAATAGACTGCATTTTCAAGAGCGCGCATTCTTGTTTCATCAGCCGAGAGGTGACATTAGCTTCTCGGTCCGTTAGTAAGCACTTGGGCGTGCTATGCCTCTGTTCTGAGGCACTCTGCTGTTCTGGCATCTCCGCTGCCTTCGCTGCCTTTGGCAGCTCCGCTGCTCTGAGACTATTCTCTCCTTGTCCCAGGACGGTTTGCATTTTGCTGCTCATCGCCCCAGACGTAGGCGGAGTCCTTGCTGGTCAATCGAGAGGAACAGCTGTTTCAGCGAATTGCTGAATAAATTTCCTATAATAGCCTACTAGGCCCAGGAAAGATGGGAGCTCCTTTACGTTGGTTGGTTCCGGAAAGATTTTTACCGCCTCTATCTTCTCTTCGTCCGGCTCCAATCCTTTGTCAGAAATTACGTCCCCTAGGAAGTTTGTTCGGACTTGAAAAAATCGGCATTTTTTCGGTTTCAGCTTTAAGTTTCCCTTCGCAAGCAGGAAAAGATCTCACTTAAACCTTCGACATGCTCTTTAATGTTGATGTCGTAGCGGAGTATGTCGTCGATATAAATCACACAACCCTTGTTCACGAGGCCTTACATCATCTGGGTCATGAGCCGCATGAATAATGTGAGGGCGTTAGCTAGCCCGAACTCCATCCGGTTACATTCGTAATGGCCGGAAGCCGTAGTGAACACTATATATTCCTTGTTATCCTCTTCCATTTCTACTTGCCAGTCCCCTTGACAGAGGTCGAGTGCAGAGAAGAACTGCGCGCCACCTACCTGGCCAAAGATCTTGTCGATATTTGGCAACGGAAACACCTCCTTTTTTGGTCGCGAGATTGAGGGCTCTAGTCTATGCAAGGCCGATCCTGCGCCACTTCCCCTCCGGACGCCCCCTTTTTGTACTAGAATGATAGGGAATGACCATGGAGTCGTTGAGGGTCTGATTATGCCCTGATCTAGCATGTCCTGGATGGCATTGTCCAGCGTGTCCCGCTGGGCGTAAGGTACACGGTAGGGTGCCTTTTTTGATGGGTCTGGACGCCCCCACGTCAACTGCATGTTTCATTATCGGCGTGCATCCTAGTCTTGTCAACCCGTGAACAAATATGACCGAGAACTGGGAGATCAAGCTTGACAACGGGGCCTTGGCCTCTTCCGGTACCCCGTTGAAGTCAAATGACTCGAGCAGGCGGCTCTGGCCATAATTCGGAGTCATCTACATCGATTAGATTACAGTCTGCTATCAAGGGGTTGCAGGATATTTCACTACCGCAGTTCACTGTTCTGTCTGAATTACTTACGTTACAAAGGAGGATCGGCATATAGCCTTTCTTATTGACCTTCACTATTAGAGATGGAATGCCTACTTCCGGATTCCTAGCGTCCACGATCCATTGTCACTTCGGGGGAAGAGCGGAACTGACGTTGGCTAGCACTATGGATCGTGGAGGCATCTTTGTAGCTCGGGGAAAACATAATCGCCTATCTGTTTTTTGCCTCGTATGGGCTTCTCCATGGTTCTGCTAACACATGAGTTGTTCGTTGTCCATACCTTCGACGGTCCGCTGCTGGGGAGTAGTCATCCACGATGCTCTACATTGGCTAGGAGTGCAGACAGGGAGCGTACGCCATGGACAGGGGCTGTAGCGGCGGCAGCTCCATTTCACAAGCGGCAGAACATTTCGCCTGCTCGCGCGTTCGCGTCGCCCAGAACCAGCGTGTCCCGTCCTTGCCGCATGCGCTCGGATCGAAGGACATCCACCAGGAGCCTGCGCTCGGGGAGCCACCGTGAGAGCTCCCATCGCCTCACACGCACCAGCAGGCACGCCATGTACACGCCTGTGCGCCGTATTTTCTCCGGGATCTGATGGGCCAGGGTGACTGCTAACAGCTCTTTGTGCTCGGCCACGCCATGCAAGTCATTTGGCGCTGCACAGGTCTTGAGCGCTCCGCGTCAGCTTGCCGCTTTGGAAGGGACTAGGGCTTTTTGGATAGCAACCGGACGGAGATGTTGATATAAACTGTGACAGTGGCAAAAAATCTTCTTTGAAGACCTTGGTCACGGAAGGAAAGTTCTGTATCGTAACATCAATATGCTTAACTTCTTCTCTTCTTTCTGTTCTCAGGCGTACATCAAAGCCTCGGGTTTAACCTCTCAATAACTGAATATTCTTTTGTCTCGTTTTCTTCCATTGGTGTTCGACAATTTTCCGAATCTATTTCTGACGCACTCCACGACCGTCACGTCCGAGTGAATGCTATACTCCGCACCCTCGTCAGCACGCGAAGCCCCTATGAACTTGCTCTTAGGCGACGCATTTGATGGTACAAGAATCTTCGTATCCAGCTCGTTTTCAATAGACCACAAGAGGTCATCACACATCATAATTCTCTTTTCCACTTCACGCTTAAACCTACAAGAAAAACAGTGGCTTGTTCCGTCAGTCATCAAATATTTTGTTAACAAATAATTTTCCTCCAATGGTGGTCTAGAATCTTCCAGACCTATTTCTCACGTACGAAAAAACTCTACGTCCTCCTTCATCTCCCTAACCTGTTTCGTGTCACTCTCCATCGTCTTGCTTACCCTAGTTTTACCGTTTCCGCTAGCCTGATGTAGGTGGATCTCTCCTTACGATGTACAGCCCTGTTTGTACTCTGTCCCATCCGTCTTCATCTTTTTAGACTGCTCTAATGGGCTCCCTAGACACAGATTCTCAAACTCAGTCAACGAGCCTAATAGGTCTAGTTTGATTGTGGTCGACGTTCCATTCTTGATGCCTTCCCTTGATGCCGCTCCGTACCCGATAGTGACGCTGACGCTCATTCCATCCTCAGGGGTGACAGCCAGTATCATCTCGTCCCCGACCTCACGGTCCGGGCCTACGCGTTTCCCTCGTTCGAAGGATTCCTCTGCTGCGAGCAGTCGACAGTAATATGCCCATTTTGCCTACATCTGCCGCAGATTACATTGGATCAAATTCTTATGATGTGGCCCGTCTGTCCGCAGTTATGGCATTCCTGCCGTTTGCTAGGGCAGTTCCTCGCATATGGCCCGGCTTCTGGCAATGGTAGCATATTTTTGCTGCGGCCGGCTGTCGAGAATACGGCGGGGGCGGGGAGGAATTACGGGTGTCCGGGAGTTAAGTATCTCCACAGTAGAATGAATCAGGATGGAGAAACGGTCGCGAGATCGGACCGCTGTGCCATGCAGGTTCACCAGGAACGCACACGAAAAATACAGAGATAACCTTTTAAAAATTCATTTATTACCCGCAATCAGCGCATGTACATCGCTGGAGCTATAGTGTGCTGGCCACCAATAGCTCCAGGGTTATTTATCAAATTCCCCTTGCGGAGTGCGTGGGGGGAGACCTCTCGTGGAGGGGACGTCTCCAGCCAGTCCCGGGGTGTCGTCCTCCGCGCTGGCATCACGTGACGGCTGACGCCAGGGCGCAAGGTCCGGGCGTCGGTCAGGCACCGTCCAGGGCGGAAAGTTTTGAATCAGGGTGCAGAGACCAGGCGCCGCTCAGGCGCCGTCTGGGGTGGCGACGCTTGACTCTGCGCTGCGACAGGGTGCAGGGTCCAGGCGTCGCTCAGGCGCCGTCCGGGCGCCGCCAGGCCTTATCGCCGCCGTCAGTGGCGAAAGGCTCGGGCTATTTCCATTATTAATATTCATATGCCCGAGTTGGTGGTGACATGTCGTGTGAACATGACTCGGGAACCGAGGCATTGAACGCGAAGGCTGAAGGCTAAAACACTGAGTGCTGGCGGTCATTCCAACTGGCTGGCAGGGGGCGGCCCGTACTGGTCGGTCTGCTGTGGAAAAGGGCCAGGCGCACGTGCTGATTCCAGTGGCGGGGATACCTCTTGCTCATACCGGACAACGGGGGTGGGGGAGGTAATTCGTGCATTCACTGTACCAGTGGTGTCCACGTAGTTTCTGGACGTCGCCTCTTCTACGCGGGCGTACTCTTCTGCTTCCAATATTTACTGCGGATTTCATACACATACGACCTATTTCTTCGCGCAAACCCGCCAGAAATTGAGCCAATAATCTTTCTTTGAAAATAGCCTTTGTTTCCGCGTAGTCTGGTTTACTGCAGCAACTAAGCAGTCGGCGTTCAAGGGTCCTCAGTCTGTTAGAAAAATCGCTGGCTGATTCCAATTGCCTCTGGGTACAGTTATTAAAACTCTTTTCTAAGGACGGTCGCGAGAATTTTGGTGAAAACCTATCCTTCAGATATTTGCAAAATTAGCGTACGAGACAGTCACATGAGCGTGGTTATCAACAAACTCTGCAGCGCTGTCGGTGATCCGCAGGCGGGCAACTCCTAACGTTTGAGCCTCGCTCCAACCATTGAATTGGCTTACAATTCGTAGGTGCTCCAAGAATGTCTCCACTTTCGCGCCATCTTCTCCGCTGAAAATCGGGACCATGAAGATTTGGTTGCCCGACACTTG